>WNWK01011020.1:15000-66864 GCA_009830355.1 Cherax destructor | reverse complement strand
AAAAAAACAATACACATTTACACACAAAAACACACCTTTTACAAAACACATTTACAAAAATACACATTTAAAATACACATTTACACAAAACACATTTACAAAAAACACATAAATATACACATTTACACACAAATACACATTTCAAACAATTTAAAAATTTACACACAAAAACACATTTCACAAAATTTTAAAAATACACATTTACACACATATATACACATTTAACACATTATACACATTTACACAAAATTTTTAAATACACATTTACACAAAATTTAAAAATACACATTATACACATTTACACACAATATAAAAACATTTCCAACATTATAACAACGAGTCATGGTACGTGACGAGATGTCAGAGTGGGCACCTGTGACGAGTGGAGTTCCACAAGGGTCAGTCCTAGGACCTGTACTGTTTTTGGTATATGTGAATGACATAACGGAAGGGATAGACTCAGAAGTGTCCCTGTTTGCAGATGATGTGAAGTTAATGAGAAGAATCAAATCAGTCGAGGATCAGGCAGGACTACAAAGAGACCTGGACAGGCTGCAAGCCTGGTCCAGTAACTGGCTCCTTGAATTTAACCCTGCCAAATGTAAAGTCATGAATATCGGGAAGGGCAAAGAAGACCGCAGACAGAGTATAGTCTAGGTGGCCAAAGACTGCAAACCTCACTCAAAGAAAAAGATCTTGGGGTGAGTATAATACCGAGCACATCTCCTGAGGCACACATCAATCAGATAACTGCTGCAGCATACGGGCGGCTGGCAAACCTAAGAATAGCGTTCCAATACCTCACTAAGGAATCATTCAAGACTCTGTATACCATATACGTCAGGCCCATACTGGAGTATGCAGCACCAGTTTGGAACCCACACCTGGTCAAGCACGTCAAGAAATTAGAGAAAGTGCAAAGGTTTGCAACAAGACTAGTCCCAGAGCTAAGGGGATTGTCCTACGAAGAAAGGTTAAGGGAAATCGGCCTGACGACACTAGAGGACAGGAGGGTTAGGGAGACATGATAACGACATATAAAATACTGCGAGGAATAGATAAGGTGGACAGAGACAAGATGTTCCAGAGAGGGGACACAGAAACAAGGTGTCACAATTGGAAGTTGAAGACTCCTATGAGTCAAAGGGATGTTAGGAAGTATTTCTTCAGTCATAGAGTTGTCAGGAAGTGGAATAGCTTAGAAAGCGACATAGTGGAGGCAGGAACCATACATAGTTTAAAGACTAGGTTTGATAAAGCTCATGGAGCAGGGAGAGAGAGGACCTAGTAGCAATCAGTGAAGAGGCGGGGCCAGGAGCTATGAATCGACCCCTGCAACCACAAATAGGCGAGTACACATTTACACACACACACACACACATACACATTTACACACACACATATATACACATTTACACACACACATATATACACATTTACACACACACATATATACACATTTACACATATATACACATTTACACACATATACACATTTACACATATATACACATTTACACACACACTATATATATACATTTACACACAATATATATACATTTACACACAATATATATACATTTACACACAATATATATACATTTACACACTATATATATACATTTACACTATATATATACATTTACACTATATATATACATTTACACTATATATATACATTTACACTATATATATACATTTACACTATATATATACATTTACACTATATATATACATTTACACTATATATATACATTTACACTATATATATATACATTTACACTATATATATACATTTACACTATATATATACATTTACACTATATATATACATTTACACTATATATATACATTTACACTATATATATACATTTACACTATATATATACATTTACACACTATATATATACATTTACACTATATATATACATTTACACACTATATATATACATTTACACACACTATATATATATACATTTACACTATATATATACATTTACACACTATATATATACATTTACACACTATATATATACATTTACACACACTATATACATTTACACACACTATATATATACATTTACACACACTATATATATACATTTACACACACTATATATACATTTACACACACTATATATATACATTTACACTATATATATACATTTACACTATATATATACATTTACACACTATATATATACATTTACACTATATATATACATTTACACACTATATATATATATACATTTACACACTATATATATATACATTTACACACTATATATATATATACATTTACACTATATATATATACATTTACACTATATATATATACATTTACACACTATATATATATATACATTTACACTATATATATATATATACATTTACACTATATATATATACATTTACACTATATATATATACATTTACACTATATATATATATACATTTACACTATATATATATATATACATTTACACATATATATATATACATTTACACTATATATATATATACATTTACACTATATATATATACATTTACACTATATATATATACATTTACACTATATATATATACATTTACACACTATATATATACATTTACACACTATATATATACATTTACACACTATATATATATATATACATTTACACACTATATATATATATACATTTACACACTATATATATATATACATTTACACACTATATATATATATACATTTACACTATATATATATATACATTTACACACTATATATATATATACATTTACACACTATATATATATATACATTTACACACTTTAAAAATATATATATACATTTACACATATATATATAATTTACACACACTATATATATATACATTTACACTATATATATATATACATTTACACACTATATATATATACATTTACACACTATATATATATATACATTTACACACTATATATATATATACATTTACACACTATATATATATACATTTACACACACTATATATATACATTTACACACTATATATATATACATTTACACACTATATATATATATATACATTTACACACTATATATATATATATACATTTACACACACTATATATATATATACATTTACACACACTATATATATATACATTTACACACACTATATATATATATACATTTACACACACTATATATATATACATTTACACACTATATATATATACATTTACACACTATATATATATATATACATTTACACACACTATATATATATATACATTTACACACTATATATATATACATTTACACACTATATATATATACATTTACACACATATATATATATACATTTACACACACTATATATATATACATTTACACACACTATATATATATACATTTACACACACTATATATATATACATTTACACACACTATATATATATACATTTACACACACTATATATATATACATTTACACACTATATATATATACATTTACACACACTATATATATATACATTTACACACTATATATATATACATTTACACACTATATATATATACATTTACACACACTATATATATATACATTTACACACATATATATATATACATTTACACACTATATATATACATTACAATATATATATATACATTTACACACTATATATATATACATTTACACACACTATATATATATATACATTTACACACTATATATATATATACATTTACACACTATATATATACATTTACACTAATATATATAATTTACACATATATATATATATTTACCAATATATATATATATATATATATATATATACACACATACAACAGGGAAACATAGGTGCTTTTGTTCCTGTTGTGTAATTATCGTACCAGAATAGGATAGCAGCACACTGCTGATGTATCCAATTTTGCCTACAAATAATAGTGGGAGTTAACCTTGACGCGGTGAGTTTCTAACTTGACGAGAGACCTTCATTAACTCTTACTTTTGAATTCTTAACATGTCAGTGACGACGTACAACCATCTGCCACACTAACACAGACACTAATCAATAACCTTAACAAACAACTCATTACTTTAGAAGAATTTAGACTCTGAGGTGTATTTAATGTAAAAATTTAGAAACACGTTCCCGAGGCCGCAGGACTTGTCAAAACAGACCAGTGTAATAATCAGTGACGAAACTCGTGCTAGTGTCCAGCCTCCTTATTTAAAAAAAAAAAAAAAAAACCTTCGTGCCTGTGCATGACACATTTGACACCACTGCGAGGCTTTGTAACAACCCTCACTCGGCAAAAATAAACTGATAAAATGAAATATCTTAAAACCCCTTCTACCAAACGAGTCAACATTTTGCACAAAATTTGCTGAACAGCATTTATTATAAGAGGAATTCAATTAATATCATGTAAACTGAATATGGAACAATTAGCTGATCCATTTTTTCCATTGAGCGCTTTTCGTCGCTAAAAAAAAAAATCTACAAAATCAATATTGAAATTATTAAAGCTGACCTGAGGTAGGAGGCAGGAGCACACTGGTATACTGAACTACACGACAGCAGGAGCAACACTGCCCTTCCCTCCGACATCACCGCTCTCCCTCCTCCACTCTCCCCCAACACCCTCAACAACCCTCCCACACTCTCAACAATCCTGTCACCACTTCCCATCAACCCCTCCCTCACTCAACAATCCTGTCACCACTTCCCATCAACCCCTCCCTCACTCAACAATCCTGTCACCACTTCCCATCAACCCCTCCCTCACTCAACAATCCTGTCACCACTTCCCATCAACCCCTCCCTCACTCAACAATCCTGTCACCACTTCCCATCAACCCTCCCTCACTCAACAATCCTGTCACCACTTCCCATCAACCCCTCCCTCACTCAACAATCCTGTCTCCACCTCTATCTACCCTCTCCACCCCATCCTCACCCCTCAACAACACATTCGCCACCCATACACAATCACCCCGTCTCTCTAACCGCCCTATTCCCTCCCCCTCACATTCACCACTCCTCCCTCTCCCGAAAACTATGTCTCCACCCACTCACCGCTCTCTAAGTTAATTTATATATAGTTACACAAGTTTTAGGTGATTACAATTATCTTGCATAATAACACATCTGAAAATTACCTAGGATATCCCAGAATAGTCAGCTTCTCATCGTTCCTTGTATCTACCCCCACCACTCTCCCTCACTCCAGCTGTCCCTGCCTCCAACAAACTCACCACCTCTTCCTTACTGCCTCCCTCACTCTACGCCGTCTCCCTGGAAATACTTTGCAACTTTCAGGAAATAAGAGTGTTATCTCTACCTCATAAATCCGCAGAACGTCCGTAAAGAACTTCAACTGAATTTTATTGACTTAAGACTCAGGGAGTTTGACACCAGTCAGTCCATCTATCATCATTCTATCATGCAGGAGGAGCCACATGTCTATGGTGCATGCAACAAAATAAGCAGACTCTTGGATGTCACTCACCGCCCGCCTCCGGCTGGGTTACAAGTATCTTTGGCAGGTTAAATCAACACCACCAGATGTAGACCAAACAAGATGTAAACTTTGCCAGTTGGATTATTGTCACACCCTGCGTCATTATGTACTGGAGTGCGATAAAATTAATGAATTCAGAGACTACTCACTCAGAAATGTTCAAGATATGTCAAAGTATTTTATCCACAGTGGTATATTACAGACCATTCTGGAAAAATACCCTGACTTTGCTCCCTGTAAATAAAGCATTGACACGTGTGTGTGTGTGTGTATGTATATATGTGTGTATGTATATATGTATGCATGTGTATGTGTATGTATATACATGTATGTGTGTGTGTGTGTATATGTATGTGTATATGTATATGTGTGTGTGTGTGACCCAACAATTAAAATTTGCACCAATAACTCATTTCAGTTGTGGCTGGGTGTAGACTAATAGATTGCTCATTGCTTTATAATTTGTTCATGAGTGCAACCATGTACAGACGTAAGTAAATTTACTTACATGATTCATTACCTTGTTACTAGTGAATTCATTACCATTGTACCTTGTTCAGCTATCAAAACTTTGGGGCCCAGTCTCTGGACCCTATATATACCTCTGAAATCTGCAAATACCTTTGTAACTTGTCATGATTGTGACCATCTGAGTTCATTACCTTTGTAACTTGCTCAGCTATCAAACTTTGAGGTCCAGTCCCTGGACCCATTATGTACCTCTGTAATCTTTTGACTACCGCCCACAGGATGGGTATGGGGTGCATAATAAAGATATCAAACTAACTAAAAACGTACGTACAGCCGACTCCGGTAGTGATGGCACGACACTACTGTATGGTGACGACTGCCACAATTCACACACCGCCACAACAACACCACGCAATAACACACACGCAATGCAGATGATTACATAGGCACACTGAAGACCTGGGGTCCCAAGGTGGTGAGAACAGTGATGTGTCCCGTAGCTCGATCGCTAGCGCACTCAGCTCACACACTGAGGTCCGGGGTTCGAATCTCCTCCGGTACTGCTGGAAAACATTAGGGACGTGTTTCCATAAGACACCTGTTGTCCATGTTCACCCATCAGTATAAAATGGGTACCTGGGTGTTAGTCGACTGGTGTGGGTCTCATCCTGGGACAAGGACCTAATTTGCCCGAAATGCTCTGCATAAAAAGGGGCTTTCAATATAGTAGTAGTATGTCATTGATGTCAGCTAGGCCTGTATACCATGTACATGTACTTGTAGTAAATAAAGATATTATTATTATTATAATTTGCTTGAAATGCTCTGCATAACACGTGGCTTTCTATATAGTAGTATGCCATTAATGTCATCTATGGTATATATACCTTGTACATGTACTTGTAGTAAATAAAGATATTATTATTATTATTATTATTATTTACAACCCTCCACTAAATAGCAAGAGACGAGACAAGAATATGATGGAATCGACAGAGCATGGTGGATACACTAGCTAAGGTGGCCAGAAGGAAGGAAGCACATGGGCAGGGCAAAGCTACTGGTCATAGGGGACTTTAACCACAAGGAGATCAACTGGGAAAACCTAAAGCCACACGGGGGACCAGAAACGTGCACCAACATGTTAGGAATACAACTAAAGAGAGGAGAGAGGATGAACCAGCAGGGCTGGATCTTGTATTCACCCTGAGTGGTTCTGATATAGGGATATTACATACGAAAAGCTTCTCGGCACTAGCAATCACACGGTCCTGAGTTTCGAATACCTTGTGGAGTAACACTGGAGAGTGAAGCAATACAGGAAGGATGCGAGAAGCCAAACTTCAAAAGAGGGGATAACTCAGGAATGAGGCAGGTCCTGTATGAGGTGCAGTGGAAAAGAGACCTCGGGGAAAGACAGTGAATGAGATGATAGAATATGTGGCTGGAGAGTGCAGGGAGACAGAGGGAAAATTCGTACTCAGGAGCAACAGAAACAATGGGAAGACCAGAGAGAGCTCATGATTTACCAAAAGGTGTAAAGAGGCCAAAGTCAAATGTGCTAGAGCATGGAAAATGTATATAAGGCAAAGAACTCAGGAAAACAAGAGATGAGTCGAAGAGCCAGAAACGATTATGCAGGGATTATAATAGAGACTCAGTGGCAAGTTGAGAATGACATAGCAGGCTAGAGCTGACGAAAAGTTGTTATATAGGCACATAAGGAGAAATACAACAGTCAGGGATCAGGTAATCAGGCTGAAGAAGGAAGATGGGGAGCTCACAAGAAATGACTAGGAAATCTGTGAAGAGCTCAGCATGTGATTTAAGCAGGTATTCTCAAAGGATACAGAAAAGCTAAAAGTGAACAAAAGAGGTAGAGTGCACTAGCAAGGGTTGGACACAATACACACAACCGGGGAGGAGGTGAAGAAGCTCCTATGTGAGGTAGATACCTCGAACGTGGTGAGACCAGATAATATATTTCCGTGGGTCCTGAGGTAGCAGAGGCATTTTCTGCTCCACTACTAACAATCTTCAGCAAGTTTATCGACGTAGGTAACTGCCGTAGGCGTAGAAGACAACAAATGTAGTTCCAGTTTTTAAGAAAGGAGACAGACAGACAGGCAGCATTAAATTACAGACCCGTGTCACGCACATATAAAGAATGTAAAGTTATGGAGAAAATTATTTGGGGAACAGTGGTGGAGCACCTAGAGTGAGTTCATATATGAGAACCGTGCTAGCACGGCTTCAGGGATGGAAAACCCTGTGTTAAATAAGGCAGCAGAAGTAAAACAAGAGAGGCATGGGGAGACTGCATTTTCTTCGACTGTATAAAGGCTTTTTACAGTGCCGCACAAGAGAATGGTATAAAAACTAGAGCAGGCAGCAATAACAGGAAGTTTATTAAGGTACAAGAACACATAAATAGTTACATTGTCATACATTGCAGCAGATGTGTAGGTTACCTAGGATAACCCCAAAAAGTCAGACAAATTGACTTATTTATATTGGGGTCCTCGTAGTATCTTATTAGTTAAATCTTAACAGTTAAAAAATGCTAAGTAACTCAACCATGTGAAAAGCAGTTACCATACAAAGAGATTTATTAAGGAGAGGATCAGATGGCAGTAACAGCTACATGAATGTTACAGTAACAGGTACATGAATGTTACAGTAATAGGTAAATGAATGTTACAGTAACAGGTACATGAATGTTACAGTAATAGGTAAATGAATGTTACAGTAACAGGTACATGAATGTTACAGTAATAGGTAAATGAATGTTACAGTAACAGGTACATGAATGTTACAGTAACAGGTACATGAATGTTACAGTAACAGGTACATGAATGTTACAGTAATAGGTACATGAATGTTACAGTAATAGGTACATGAATGTTACAGTAACAGGTACATGAATGTTTCAGTAACAGGTACATGAATGTTACAGTAACAGGTACATGAATGTTACAGTAATAGGTACATGAATGTTACAGTAATAGGTACATGAATGTTACAGTAATAGGTACATGAATGTTACAGTAACAGGTACATGAATGTTACAGTAACAGGTACATGAATGTTACAGTAACAGGTACTTGAATGTTACAGTAATAGGTACATGAATGTTACAGTAATAGGTACATGAATGTTACAGTAATAGGTACATGAATGTTACAGTAATAGGTACATGCGTGTTACATATACAAGAAATCACTCTCCTCCCTTTCTGTAGCTTTATTCATTAAGTACCTTTTAGACCTCTTCCTGAACTGGCTCATGCTATGGCAGGATTTGACATGTGTAGGCAGTCCGTTCCACTCCTTTATTGCATACATGACAGGACGAAAACATCGAGTGATGGTCCGTGAAGAAGTGTCAGAAATGGGTCCATGGGACGAGCTGGGTTCCACAAGGATCAGTCCTAGACCCGGTGCTGATTCTTGTATACGTCAGTGACATGATGGAAGGGATAATCAGAGGTATTCCTGTTAACAGAGGACGTGAAGCTAATGAGGAAAATACAAGCGGACGATAAACAGGAAACGCTACAAATGGATCTGGACAGGCTGTAGCCTCGTCTGATAAATAGCTTTTGGAGTTTAATACCATCAAGTGCAAAGTTATGAAGATTAGGGAATGAGTAAGATCACAGACGGAGTACAGTCTCGGGGGCAAAGGCCGCAAACATCACTCAAGGAGGACTATGGGGTATCATACCTAGCACATCACCTGCAGCGCACATCAGCCAAATGACTGATGTAGCAAATGTGCGTCTGACAAATCTAAGAATAGCTTTTCTACATCTGAGTAAGGAGCCATTCACAACACTGTACACTATGTACGTCAGGCCCAAATTGGAGTACGCAGCACCAGTATGGAACCTACACCTGGTCAAGTATATTAAGAAATTTAAAAAAAATACAGAGGTTAGCAATAAGACTAGTCCCGGAGCTATGGGGTATGTACTATGAGGAGAGGTTAAGGGAACTCATCCTGATGACGCTGGAGGATAGGGAGATTAGGGAGGGATATGATAACAACGTACAAATTACAGAGTAATTCACATGGTGAATAGGGGCAGAATGTTTGAGATGAGAAACAGGAACACGAGGGAAAAACTTTTAGTTGAGTACTCAGATGAATCATGGAATGTTAAGAGTATTTCTGCAGCTTAGAGTCGTCAGGGAGTGGAGAGTCTGAAGAGTGAAGTATAGAGTCAGGATCCAAACATAGCCTTAAGAAGAGGTACGATGAAGTTCTTGAAGCCAGGAGAGTGTGAACCTATTGTCCACCAGCGAAGAGGTGGAGCCAGGAACTGTGACTCAACCCTTGCAACCTCATATAGTTGAGCACATATGGGTGAGTACTTCTGGCAGTTTGTCAGACATACAAATGATGATTAAACCAAATGCAAAGTATGTGGCCAGACCTATGAACACTATCTTGAACACTATGTGATTCATTGTCCACTTATTCAGGAATATAGAGAAGACAGCATAATAAACTATATATCAAATAACATACTGCAACCAGCAGGGGATCGAACCCGAATCATTTAGCCAGCCCCCGGGAAGCTACCTAAACTCCCTAGTGGTGTCGAGCGAAGAGGCGGGGCCAGTAGCTGAGACTCGACTCCTGCAACCACATACAGGTGAGTGCACACACACACCCCCACACCCACATCAAACACACAAACACATTCCCACCCACACGCCTCCCACCTGTTGATGAGAGGTCACCGGAGCTGCCTGATAATACCAGTATGGACGTAGAAGATATTTCTGGCTGCTGACGGTGCTGTGGATTTCCTCCCACCACACATTGCCTCTCCTACTCTGCTAAATTAGTTAGTTTTTATTTAGATATTATAAACATATTAATTTTTAAGTATCCGGAGGGTTGAGTTGTTGTCTGATTTTTTCTTTTTTCTTCCTCCAGCTTCTCATTTTATTTCGCTTCGAACTTAATATGATAGTTTGTTTAAGGGTTTTAGGATATTGGTCTATGAGATAACAGGAGAATGCCTCCTAAGATTGGCTTCAAAACTTACGCGTCTTAGTGGAAGGTTTGATTTCTTTTGGGAGGTGTATGTCCTAATTTGCCCTTTTAATTAAAACTGGGATATTAGTGTCCGTCTGATAACGTGAATGTCTCTTCAGATTCACTTCAAATTTTCAGCGCCAGTATTTAACTGCCGCACTTTTTGCGTGCATTGACGTACGAAGAGGCTGGGGTTATACAGTGTGGGAGTACCTTTCTCAGATCGTTCATCGACTGATATGCATCTAGTTTGCAATTACAAGCTCAAGTATTCGAAGGCAGATAAAAAAACTCTCTGCTTCCATTACTTCTTAACAAAAATACAACGAAGCCAAATTGAATATTGTTCATTGCTTATTTCTGGACATAGTCACCAAGCCTACTGAGGCATCTATCCCACCGTCTTACCACTTTGTTTATCTCTTTTGCATATAATTCTGTCAGACAATTATGTAGCCATCAACAAACACTTGGTGACCCGTAACTTGGTTGGTGGCATACTCAGCCACACAGTGAGTATCCTGGTGACCCGTAGCTTGGTTGGTGGCATACTCAGCCACACAGTGAGTATCCTGGTGACCCGTAGCTTGGTTGGTGGCATACTCAGCCACACAGTGAGTATCCTGGTGACCCGTAGCTTGGTTTTCACCACAATGGCGGACGGCTACCGGCGCAGAGTCACGGTCTGTGTAGACTTGTTGAAAGGAGCTATATATCCCAGCAACGCACGCGGAGGTTCTCCTGCATTTGATTCTACAAGATGTTTATGGGATTTCTATTGCAGATATATACAGGATTTCCTTAAACGGAGCTGTGAGGATCTTCGTTAAATTCATGACCACCGGGGCATACGAGAATGTTGTTGACAAGTATCAAGAGAAGTGTCTTGTGGTCAATGCAGGCTTGAAGGTTCGACTTCGTGATGTTTCGACATGCTATTTGTGGATACGCTTATGAAACATTCCTTTTGAGGCGACCGAAGTGGACATCAGGAGGGTTTTTGACCAGTTTGGAACCATACATGCAGCCAATATGGGTCGGTGGGCCCAGGGTATATATGCCGGCATGCCAGAGGGATCTTATTCCCTCAAGATGACCCTCAGATGGCAAATACCGTCATATGTTATCATGGAAGATTTTCGGATGCAGGTTTATGTGACGTACCCTGGGCAGCAGAGGACGTATAGACTATGTGGGGCCCCGGGGCATGTGGCGGCTGTGTGTGACCAGTGTCGGGGACCACATCATTCTCATTAACGTGAGGAGCCTCATCGTGAAGAGGTGCCTGGATCAGTGGTGGCGGTGGATATGGGGATGCCTATAGCAGAGGTGGTGTCTCATATGGATGTGGTGTCGGGGAGTTGGAGCGATGCTGTTGAGGTGGCTGACTTGGAGGTCTCAACATTGCCAAAGGCCTCGTGGGAAGAGGAGGAGGACACGTCCCCGGGTGTCTTGGTGGTAAAAGATGTGGAGGTGGATGTGATGGATGAACTGCAGGTCCCCAGTCTGGAGGATTTGCATAGGTTGTTGGACAGCCCTTTACAGGGGTATTTGGTGCCTTTGGATGTTGGTTTGAGCCCTGAGGTAGAGGGTTTGGTAGGTGGAATTGTTGGGGTGTCTCCTGTGTTCGATCCACCATCGAAGGTGGTGCGGAAGTTGAGGTGCATCATGCATCTCAGGAAGGGGATATGGAGATTACAGGTGAGTCCCGTAAGAGGCCTAGTGGTACAGAGGAAGATGATGTCATCACTCCCGGCCAGCGGATTTGCAAAAAGGCCTGGGAGGCAGTGAAGGGTGTTAAGGAAGGGTCAAGGGGGACCAGGGGGGAAAAGGGGGGTGGGTGAGTAGGGGGAATAATGGTACAGCTAAGCTAGGAGTGTTGGGAATAGCAAAGCAGAAAGGGAAGCCCCCGCTACAAAATTCAAGTGTTTAAATATGAACGTGAATGGCCTCCGGGCGGAGGTCAAAAGGAGATGGGTAGAAGTGACTTTGAGACGTATGAATGTTGATGTTTGTATTCTCCAAGAACATAATTTCCGGTGTGGACGAGACCTTGTTTTGAATGGGTATACTTTGTATACTGGGAGCTCAGAGCAATTAAAGGGAGGGGTGACGGTAGGGATACGTGAGACCAGCCCCTTCACTTTGAAGGCATGGGAGGAGGGGGGGGTGGATGGATAGTTAGGGTGGACAGGACGTGGGGTGACATTCAGGTGTGCTTCATTGGGGTGTATATGCCGGCGAGTAATGACCATCGTGTGAAGGAGGATTTTGTTAGGAGGAATTTAGTTTATGCTTTGCATGGTCTCCCCTTGGTGACCATAATTGCAGGTGATTGGAATTGTGTGATCAGGGGGAGGGACGTTAAGCCTCGGGGGGCAGGGTGTACTTTGGGGGTTTTGAGGGATGTGTTGGGAGCGGTGGGGGTGGAGGATGTAGTCAGGGGCGGTGGGTGGGACATGGAGCATACTTATATACGAAGAGGATATGCAGTGAGGCTTGATTGGGTATATGTGTCATCAGCGATTCAGGTCGGCAGTGTCACCTGCGTGGAAATGGGTTTCTCTGATCATAGGGGTGTATTAGCTAATTTGGGCTGGGTAGGGGTGGTCCGCATCTTTCCTGGCTATTGAAAATTAAATATTGGTTTGCTGCAGGGACTGGATCATAGGGAGGTTTTTGCGGATTGGTGGGATAGGTTGTTGGGGGGAGGACGGGGAATTGAAAATATCGTGCAGTGGTGGACAGATAGGGCGAAGGTTGCTATTAGGGATTTTTACGGTAGGCTGGGAAGGGAGGAGGCGAGGTTGAGGTACGATAAGCAGCGTTATTTGGAATATCAGTTATGGGAATGCTATAAAGGGGGAGGGAGGTACCCTGTGGGTGAAATTGCGAACATATAGGGTCAATTGTGGGATTTACAAAATGAGACTTTTCATGTGATTAGGGTACGGGGGGTGTGGAGGATGTCCTTTGGGGAGATAAGCCCTCAGCTATGGTTTTGCGAAGATTTCAGAGAAGGAGACGGGGGATGACGATCATGGCATTGACCATGGATGAGGATTTGGAGGGGTTCAGGTGTGGTCAGGTGGTGAGGACAACGGAAGCAATGAGTTGTTACGCAGATAAATGGTTTCAAAGAAAGTTAGGGGAGGGGAAAGGTGATTGGGGAGCACGTAACATTGTGTTGGAAGGCATGGGTGCAGGGTTAAGGGATGCACACAGAAATTGTATGGAGGGGGTCATTACTGAAGACGAAGTATGGCAGGCAGTGCAGGGACAACGTTTGGGGAAGACGCCAGGGATTGATGGGATTTCTGGGGATTTCTACATGACTCATTGGGAGGTTTTGCGTGGGGTTTTGGCGGCTTTATTCAATGGCATGAAAATATCAGGTAGTGAGAACAGCGTACTGGGGTTGTGGTCTTAGTTCCGAAGGGGAGGGATTGTAAAACTTTGAAGGATTATAGGGCAATCACCTTACTCTGTTCAGATTATAAATTTTTTTGCGCGCATCTTGGGTAATCGTATGAAGAAAGTTTTGAATGAATTCTTAGATCAGGGGCAATATGGGATTCCGGGGCGAAGTATTAGTGGGGGGCACCGCAGAATTAGAGGTTTTGTGGAAGGTAGGGGTGGGGTATTGTAGGGCTGGATTGGGAAACAGCCTATGATAGTGTAGATAGGGGGATGTTACGGGAGATCTTGTTAAGACAGGGGTTTGGTGGAGAAATTGTGGAGTGGGTAAGCACGGGTTTCGGTCAAGGTACAGGTGAATGGGAAGGTGGGGTCCGAGGTAGGCATGGGGAGGGGGTTGCAACAGGGATGTCTCTTGTTGCAGCTTCTCTTTGCATGTTTGCAAAACCCTTTCTATGGGTTGGTTAGGGAGGGAGTCAGGGAGGTGGGTGAGTTGTGGGATGGTGCTCCATGAATTATCGGATACGTGGATGACACTACTATTTTAGTTGGAAGCTCAGAAGGTTTGGGGAATGTGAATCGTATAATTGAGATATTTGGAGCTGCGACTGGTATGAAGGTCAATAGAGTGAAGTCAAAGTTATTGGAGGTAGGTTCTTAGGTAGGCGGGGCGTTGGGTCAGGCTTATGGTTGGGTAACGGTTGAAAGTATTAAAATCTGTGGTGTGGTTTTCTGCGCTGAACTGGGGAGGGCGAAGGAAATGAATTTTTCTTTGGTGGTGGAGGCGCCATTGAACAGAATGATGAGATGGAGGGTGGGGGAAGTCACCCTTTTGCAAAGGGTTACGGTTGTAAACACTTTGGTGTATAGTAAATTATGGTTTGTGGCTGCAGTATATCCACTAATTGAGGGCGATATGCAGAGATTACGGCAGAGGGTTATGCGTTTTGTTTGGGGTTACGGAAGACACTGATTAAGGGAGGAGGTTGTGATGACTAGGGTGATTCATGGAGGCATGGGATTAATTCCATTGAAGAGGCGGTTAATGGGGTTATATGTGAGGCAAGAATTTTTAGCTAGGGGCGATCTTCACGGGGTGTGGGTGAATGATGTTATGAGGGAGGTGCGGAGATGGTGGCAGGGTAGGGATCTTATGGTATATGAGACACTCTTGCGGCACCTTCTTATTGTAGCAGATCCGGGGAAGGTACGGGTGGGCAGGTTAGATAGAGTTGGGAGTGGTAGTAGGGTACTGCAAGGTATTGAGACATACCCCATGTATGATTGGAGCAGTATTTGGTACTGGTTTAAGAAGCTGAAATTGCCTTCCAGGGTACGGGAAACGGGTTTCCGGTTTTTACATGGCATATTAGCATCGCGGGCACAACTTTTCGTGATGGGGCTGGTAGGGAATGGTCTTTGTAATGTGTGTGGTATGCTGGAGACCGCTTCTCATACAGTTTATTTTTGTGAAGACTTAGCGAGGGTAAGGGAATGGTTTGGGGGAATTATAAGGATGGTGGGGGGGGGGTGTCAATTTTGAGGGTCCTCAGTTTAGATGTTGGGGGTTGTGCAGAGGATGTACGCAGGGCCATAATGTACTTGGCGCTGGATTATATTTTTGTGTCATGGGGCATGAGTGAGGTCAGGGGAGAAGCACGTGTCAGGGTATTAGCAGCCATGTTCTATAGAACTGTATGTAGGAATCGAGGTTTTTATGGTAGGGCATGGGAACAGGCTTTTCAGAGGGTATAGGCGTTTAACGATGGCTATATTATTGAGGGGTGGTGGAGGGGCTGGATAGGAGGGGTTGGTCTCCAGGGGGGGGCGGTATGGAAGGTGTGTAAGTCTTTTAGGGATGTATGTGAGTTGCATGGGGGGGCTCGGTGGTAGGGGCGGGTAGAGCTGGGGCTGGGGTGTTCTTCTTTCTGTTTAGGTATGATAGTGGGTACCCATGACAATGATGAGGGTGGAATTGTCACTTAACGGTTTTGATTTAGGGAAAAGGTGGCGGGGGCTTGTCTAGCTGTGTGATCAGGTTTGGATCTATCAGAGTAGAGCTGTGGTTCTCACCAAAACTTAGAAAAACGAAGAGACAATGACAATGTATTGATTTAAATTTTGTGTGGGCCTGAGACGGTAGTTTGCACGTGTGTTTACACGAACTTTGTTCAAGATAAGAAGCCTTCAAGAGGAAACTGGACAAGTATCTTCACCAGGTGCCAGATCAACCAGGCTGTGATGGATGTGTGGGGCAACAGGCCTTTAGCAGCAATAGCCTGGTTGACCAGACGAGCCTGGCCCGTGGCCGGGCTCCAAGAGTAGTCAGACTCTCGAAGCTCTTTTAGGGTATGATTATCTTGGGCCTTTTCGGTAATGTGGCTGTATATCAGGTGTATTTGTCAAGTCAGACTTATGTCATACTTTGCTAGGGTTATTAAATCATCATTTTATAATCCTAAAAGAGGATGTATTTTCAGGTGCTCCATGGTATTGTTTGGTCTTTTCATGAGGCCTTGTAAGTGTACAAATTTCATTTTCGTGAATTCTTGGGGGTTTACCCTCACCATTTCCTTGTCTCGCTCTGGTTTTGTGTGTTAAACCAGTGGGTTACCTTGAGTATGCTTTTTATTATGTCGGGTAAGATGGGGACATTATAATAATCATTAGGGTCAAATAATGATGATATATATTCATGTGTATTCTTTATTCTACGTGTATGTTTTCGGGAAATGACCTTTGGATTGTGTGTTAGGTGCAATTTTTCGAGAAATTATGGTATGAAGTCATTGTTATATGTCGGCATGTATATTTTGTAATCCTTTATATATATATATATATATATATATATATATATATATATATATATATATATATATATATATATATATATATATATATATATATATATATAGGGAAAGGTGCTGAAAGTGATAGCGCCTATATGTAATGATGACTTGACATAAAGGGGTGGGGGGGGGGGGCAATATGAATTGTGTTATGTGTTGGCATGTGAGAATTTGTGATAGTGCATGAAATTGCCTTGGGGTGGAAGTAAGGTCTTTAGAGGCCTGGGCTGATATATATTTTTGGGAATCAGTATTGTGTTGTTGTCAATGGGTATAATTTTTGTTTGGGACATTATGGTTCTGCCTAATATTGCTACTGTATATACAATTTATTGCAACATGTTGGTTGCTGAAGATAAGGATATGCATATTATTGATATTGGTTTTTGTGAGATGTAGGTTGAGAATATAAAAGTTTTTTTTATAGCATACACTGTTGTATGTTCTTTATGATTGTTGTAAGACTACATAATGTATGTATATCATATGATTTTAAATAAAAAAAAAAAAATGGATGGTGGCATACTCATTCACACTGAATATCCTGGTGACCCGTAGCTTGGTTGGTGGTATACTCATCCACACAGTGAGTATCCTGGTGACCCGTAGCTTGGTTGGTGGTATACTCAGCCACACAGTGAGTATCCTGGTGACCCGTAGCTTGGTTGGTGGTATACTCATCCACACAGTGAGTATCCTGGTGACCCGTAGCTTGGTTGGTGGTATACTCAGCCACACAGTGAGTATCCTGGTGACCCGTAGCTTGGTTGGTGGCATACTCATCCACACAGTGAGTATCCTGGTGACCCGTAGCTTGGTTGGTGGTATACTCAGCCACACAGTGAGTATCCTGGTGACCCGTAGCTTGGTTGGTGGCATACTCAGCCACACAGTGAGTATCCTGGTGACCCGTAGCTTGGTTGGTGGCATACTCAGCCACACAGTGAGTATCCTGGTGACCCGTAGCTTGGTTGGTGGTATACTCAGCCACACAGTGAGTATCCTGGTGACCCGTAGCTTGGTTGGTGGTATACTCAGCCACACAGTGAGTATCCTGGTGACCCGTAGCTTGGTTGGTGGCATACTCATCCACACAGTGAGTATCCTGGTGACCCGTAGCTTGGTTGGTGGTATACTCAGCCACACAGTGAGTATCCTGGTGACCCGTAGCTTGGTTGGTGGCATACTCAGCCACACAGTGAGTATCCTGGTGACCCGTAGCTTGGTTGGTGGTATACTCAGCCACACAGTGAGTATCCTGGTGACCCGTAGCTTGGTTGGTGGTATACTCAGCCACACAGTGAGTATCCTGGTGACCCGTAGCTTGGTTGGTGGCATACTCAGCCACACAGTGAGTATCCTGGTGACCCGTAGCTTGGTTGGTGGTATACTCAGCCACACAGTGAGTATCCTGGTGACCCGTAGCTTGGTTGGTGGCATACTCATCCACACAGTGAGTATCATGGTGACCCGTAGCTTGGTTGGTGGCATACTCAGCCACACAGTGAGTATCCTGGTGACCCGTAGCTTGGTTGGTGGCATACTCAGCCACACAGTGAGTATCCTGGTGACCCGTAGCTTGGTTGGTGGCATACTCATCCACACAGTGAGTATCCTGGTGACCCGTAGCTTGGTTGGTGGCATACTCAGCCACACAGTGAGTATCCTGGTGACCCGTAGCTTGGTTGGTGGCATACTCAGCTACACAGTGAGTATCCTGGTGACCCGTAGCTTGGTTGGTGGCATACTCAGCCACACAGTGAGTATCCTGGTGACCCGTAGCTTGGTTGGTGGCATACTCAGCCACACAGTGAGTATCCTGGTGACCCGTAGCTTGGTTGGTGGCATACTCAGCCACACAGTGAGTATCCTGGTGACCCGTAGCTTGGTTGGTGGCATACTCATCCACACAGTGAGTATCCTGGTGACCCGTAGCTTGGTTGGTGGTATACTCATCCACACAGTGAGTATCCTGGTGACCCGTAGCTTGGTTGGTGGCATACTCAGCCACACAGTGAGTATCCTGGTGACCCGTAGCTTGATTGGTGGCATACTCATCCACACAGTGAGTATCCTGGTGACCCGTAGCTTGGTTGGTGGTATACTCATCCACACAGTGAGTATCCTGGTGACCCGTAGCTTGGTTGGTGGTATACTCATCCACACAGTGAGTATCCTGGTGACCCGTAGCTTGGTTGCTGACATACTCAGCCACACAGTGAGTATCCTGGTGACTCGTAGCTTGGTTGGTGGCATACTCAGCCACACAGTGAGTATCCTGGTGACCCGTAGCTTGGTTGCTGACATACTCAGCCACACAGTGAGTATCCTGGTGACCCGTAGCTTGGTTGCTGACATACTCATCCACACAGTGAGTATCCGGCAGCCAACTCTTTTCATTTTAACGCAGTAATAATTAAATTATTGTGATATCTTTTTAGAGCATATTATAAACTCCTGATGGTCATAAGACGGTGTTATAATGTCAAGAAGTCAAAACACTATAAAAATATTTGACTAAGAAATATGAAAAACTTACACTTATACAAATTAATAACCATTCCCTAGATATTTGTGCCATAAAATTTATTTGATTTTACAGTAGCATGAATAAATTGTCCCAAGTAGCATGAATAAGTTGTCCCAACAGTAACAGCCTGGTTGATCATGCCCTGATCCACCATAGGCCTGTTCACAGACCGGGCCGCGCGGGCGTTGACCCCAGGAACCCTCTCCAGGTATACTCCAGGCATAATGTATTCACTCAGGAGCCGCAAAATAAATATGTGATCACCACTCAACACATAAATTAATATATGAACACTCAAAACAGTTAAATTACTATGTATGATCACTCTGACATCAGTATTCTTGTACTGAGCATATAAATCGTGACATATTATATACTAGGGATGTATCGGATATCCGTATCCGCATCCGCATCCCCGGAGCATCCGCATAAATTCTTACATCCGCATCCGCATCCGCATCCGTATTTTTTCTAAATGAGACATCCGCATCCGCATCCGCATCCGTATTTTTTCTAAATGAGACATCCGCATCCGTATTTTTCTAAATGAGACATCCGCATCCGTATTTTTCTAAATGAGACATCCGCATCCGCATCCGTATTTTTCTAAATGAGACATCCGCATCCGCATCCGCATCCGTAGTTTTCCTAAATGAGACATCCGCATCCGCGTCCGCATCCGTAATCACTATTAAATAAATATCCGCATCCGCATCCGGGCCTAACAAAGCGGATGTGGCGGATATTATAACCTAAATTACAAAGCTTGCATGTTTGTTTCCCACAAACTTGTTCTTATGATTTACAAATTAACATTGCAGCTTCAAATATTATATCTTAATGACCTGTGCAGAGAGAGAGAGAGAGAGAGAGAGAGAGAGAGAAAACATAAGAAAGGAGGAACACTGCAGCAGGCCTCTTGGCCCATACTAGGCAGGTCCTTCACAATCCACCCCACTAATAGAATATTTGCCCAACCAAATTTTCAATTCTATCCAAGAAATAAGCTTTGATAATAAGTCCACTCAAAACCAACCCCTCTCACTCATGAATTTATCCAACCTAATTTAAAACTACCCAAGGTGCTAGCTTCAATAACCCTACTAGGCTGATAAATTAGACACATGCAATGGAAATAAATGGTATAAAATACCGACACAATGGAAAAATAAACACAATAAAGGATCACATTATACTGCTTATGTGTTTATTAGACACATATGCATTGAAAATTAGGTTGAGCAAATATTCTGTTAGTGGGATGGATTGGGAAGGACCTGCCTAGTATGGGCCAACAGGCCTGCTGCAGTGTTCCTCCTTTCTTATGTTCTTATGTATCTTTATTGAGGAAACGTTTCGCCACACAGTGGCTTCATCAGTCCATACAAAGGAGAATCGTGAAGAACAGGAGGAGTTTGAGGTGGTCAGTCCATCACCCTGGAGTTACTGTCTGACACAGCAACATCTTGGTATCTTAATACAGGGAATTCTTCACTTGCCTAACCCTTGGCCACCACCTACTTCAGCTCCTTTGGTGCTCTTGTGGTGAACCAGGTGCTTCAGCTCCTTTAGTACCCTATTTTATAGTGCCCTAATTATCAAAGCATATTCCATAGATGAAGTAGATGGGTTGGGTAGGAGTTTTTGTTTGTGAGATTGGTTTTGGGTTATAGGGGGACCTACCTAGTGTGGACCAGTTGGCTTGCTGCATTGTTCCTTATTTCTGTGTTCTTGTATTAATATTGGTAGAATTACCGACAATATGTTAAGTAAAAGGACACAAATGCAACTAATGAGACATTTTTTGTCTCATTGAACCTATATATACCCTGTGTATCCATGCATTGTTTGTAACGGCTTGAAAAAGCTCCTGGAGAGCGAAACGTTGCCACAATAAAATGTCTCATTAGTTGCATTTGTGTCCTTTTACTTAACATTCTGTGTTCTTGTGAGTGAGAGGGGTTGGATTTGAACGGGACTTGCACAATGGTTGGGGGGGTTGTCGGGGCTTCTTGCTTGGATGGGGATGGGTTGGACAAATATTTTTGGTGGGTTGGTTTTGACATGGACCTGCCAAGTATGGGCCAGTAGGCCTGTTGCAGTGTTCCTCCTTTCTTATGTTCTTATGGTAAAAAAAAAAATCAGGTATTTTATGACTGTCCTGCAAAATCCGCATCCGCATCCGCCGGATGTCAAGATGTGACATCCGTAAGCCGCATCCGCATCCGCATTTTACTGTAAGCAGATATCCGCATCCGCATCCGCATCCGTATTTTACTGTAAGCAGATATCCGCATCCGCATCCGCATCCGCAAAATAAGTAAGTAAGACATCCGTATACACATCCGCATACCGGATATTTAAATTTTTCACATCCGATACATCCCTATTATATACATAATTACGATAGCAAGATTAACCGAGAAGGATCCTGCAAAGTACTGTAGTATAGTTATTGTAAAACACAAAAAACTAACATGAAAATAGTGATGCAATAAAAACGAGCATAATAACAGCAATTCAATCACAACAGAAAGGAGCATAACACAACACCAAACTAGTCTCATGGTAAGAGACATCCTATGATCAGCAAACCCTATTTGTGGACAATAATATACCAATATCCACAGCAATAATCAGCATTCCACTGAATCCCAGATTGTGGAAGTACAAAAATATCCACATGAAGGTTAGCGTAAAAACTTAGTTTTCACGTATTTATAAAATGACTTGTAAATACAAGCTGCCACCAATTCACAGAACTCAACCTGGTTACCGTGACAGTTCACATGATACGACAAATAATGTTACTTTCAGCTGGTCTCACCCCAGTTGCAACATAGCAAGGACAATAAATAGTTGCAACATGTGACGTAATTATATGTAAATGTATGGGACAGAAGTCAACCACTTATACCTTGAGCTTCAGTGACCTGATATTTACTCTGTCGCATAATGCGCCAAGAAGTGGCTGTGCTAGGCAGATCAGCAGGTAAGTTAAGATAAGATTTTCTTCGGATTTTTAACCCTGGAGGGTTAGCCACCCAGGATAACCCAAGAAAGTCAGTGCGTCAGTGCATCCTGGGGTCCTTAATCTTGTCCCCCAGGATGCGACCCACACCAGTCGACTAACACTCCAGGTACCTATTTGCTGCTAGGTGAACATGACAACAGGTGTAAGGAAACACGTCGAAATGTTTCCACCCGCCGGGAATCGAACCCGGGCCCTCCGTGTGTGAAGCGAGAGCTCTAAATTTACTACCTACCTCTCCTAAACATGATTATAAGCTATGCTTTTAATATTATGATCTACAACAGGGCATAAGAAAATGAGCACCATTTTAATAAAGTTTAAATATGTAACTGACCAGGACTCATCAGATCTGTATCTAACGACTAAGATATCAATAAGCAAATAACATTCCTAATCATTTTTTTGCAGGGTAAACTGTTCGGCTACATTAAATCTGACAGATATCTTGGTATACACCAGAGAATACAAAAGTGGACGGTACCGCCCTCCTGGGGGCGGTGGAAAGATCCAGGGGGGCGTTGAGGAAAAAAGGGGCGGCAGGGTGGCAATAGAACCAAGGGAGCGTTTGTTTACAAAATCTATATAACAAAATCTAAGTCACATGCACTTAAATAACACAAATGCTTTACGAAGAATAAAATTAACATAGAGTTATACACGAAAGCATAGTTTTATATTTTGTGTTCCAAAGTAGGAGTTTAAAGTCTGAACGTTTGTTGGGACGCGCCACACGCCAGCGGGATCAGACAGCAGACGCCGTGGGCACTGACGCGCCACACGCCAGCGGGATCAGACAGCAGACGCCGTGGGCACTGACGCGCCACACGCCAGCGGGATCAGACAGCAGACGCCGTGGGCACTGACGCGCCACATGCCAGCGGGATCAGACAGCAGACGCCGTGGGCACTGACGCGCCACATGCCAGCGGGATCAGACAGCAGACGCCGTGGGCACTGACGCACCACACGCCAGCGGGATCAGACAGCAGACGCCGTGGGCACTGACGCGCCACATGCCAGCGGGATCAGACAGCAGACGCCGTGGGCACTGACGCGCCACATGCCAGCGGGATCAGACAGCAGACGCCGTGGGCACTGACGCGCCACATGCCAGCGGGATCAGACAGCAGACGCCGTGGGCACTGACGCGCCACATGCCAGCGGGAACAGACAGCAGACGCCGTGGGCACTGACGCGCCACACGCCAGCGGGATCAGACAGCAGACGCCGTGGGCACTGACGCGCCACATGCCAGCGGGATCAGACAGGAAACGCAGTGGGCACTGACGTGCCACACGCCAGCGGGATCAGACAGCAGACGCCGTGGGCACTGACGCGCCACACGCCACCGGGATCAGACAGCAGACGCCGTGGGCACTGACGCGCCACACGCCAGCGGGATCAGACAGCAGACGCCGTGGGCACTGACGCGCCACATGCCAGCGGGATCAGACAGCAGACGCCGTGGGCACTGACGCGCCACATGTCAGCGGGAACAGACAGCAGACGCCTTGGGCACTGACGCGCCACACGCCAGCGGGATCAGACAGCAGACGCCGTGGGCACTGACGCGCCACATGCCAGCGGGATCAGACAGCAGACGCCGTGGGCACTGACGCGCCACATGTCAGCGGGAACAGACAGCAGACGCCTTGGGCACTGACGCGCCACACGCCAGCGGGATCAGACAGCAGACGCCGTGGGCACTGACGCGCCACATGCCAGCGGGATCAGACAGCAGACGCCGTGGGCACTGACGCGCCACATGCCAGCGGGATCAGACAGCGACGCCGTGGGCACTGACGCGCCACATGTCAGCGGGAACAGACAGCAGACGCCTTGGGCACTGACGCGCCACACGCCAGCGGGATCAGACAGCAGACGCCGTGGGCACTGACGCGCCACATGCCAGCGGGATCAGACAGCAGACGCCGTGGGCACTGACGCGCCACATGCCAGCGGGATCAGACAGCAAACGCCGTGGGCACTGACGCGCCACATGCCAGCGGGATCAGACAGCAGACGCCGTGGGCACTGACGCGCCACACGCCAGCGGGATCAGACAGCAGACGCCGTGGGCACTGACGCGCCACACGCCAGCGGGATCAGACAGCAGACGCTGTGGGCACTGACGCGCCACATGCCAGCGGGAACAGACAGCAGACGCCGTGGGCACTGACGCGCCACACGCCAGCGGGATCAGACAGCAGACGCCGTGGGCACTGACGCGCCACACGCCAGTGGGATCACACAGCAGACGCTGTGGTACTGACGCGCCACATGCCAGCGGGATCACACAGCAGACGCCGTGGGTACTGCTGATGATCAGATTTTCACGTCTGCATTTTAAAGTATAATATAATAATGATATGATTGAGTGATATTAATGAAGGGACGCGAAAGGGTGTAGACATGATGCTGTGCTAAGAGTGTGATTTGTAGTTCTTTAAGTATTTGATTTTTAGTTTAACATTAATACGGTGCCCCGTGGCCTGGTGACAAAAGCTCTCGCTTCACACGGTGAGGGTCCGGGTTCGATTCCCGGCGAAGGGGTGGAAACATCGGACGTGTTTCCTTACACCGGTTGTCTATGTTCACCCATCAGTTAAATGGGTACCTGGGTGTTAGTCAACTGGTGTGGGTCGCATCCTGGGACAAAACTGACCAAATTTGCCCGAAATGCTCAGTATAACAAGTGGCTTTCTATATAGCAGTATGTCATTGATGTCAGCTAGGCCTGTATACCTTGTACATGTACTTGTAGTAAATAAAGATATTATTTTTATTATTATAGAAGACACATCGTACAACATGCTTAAGACAACAAAATTTGGCTTACAGTTAGATGAGTCCATTCTACCAGGCAATGAGTCTTCGCTGCTTGTTTATGTTAGTTTCGTCAGAGATGAAAGTCTGACTCAAGAACTGTTATTTGCAAGATAAATGAAACAGATACAAAAAGGGCAGTCAGTACATCGTGTCGCTGATAATTTTTTCGAAGAGAAAGACAACCCACTTACCAACATTCATGCTTGTGCAACACATGGGCATCATTGATGACATGTCATTGTGGCTTCATCAATTTCTAAAAAAAACTATACCTGGTGTGCTTACAGTGCATTGTGTTATTCAAAGGCAAAATCTGGTTGAAAAAAAAAAAAACTAAGTGGTCGACTTCATAAATCATTAAGCAATGTTATCACATCAGTAAATATATTCAAGGCACAAACTCTCAATTCCCGACTGTGTCGACAACTCTGCACTGTGTCGACAACTCTGCACTGTGTCGACAACTCTGCACTGTGTCGACAACTCTGCACTGTGTCGACAACTCTGCAATGAGAATGATGAAGATTGTCAACGTTTGTTGTTGCCCACATAAGTTAGATGACTGTCAAAGGGAAACTTCCTGAGACGTTTCTATTCACTTTTTAAAACAGCTGTTGAATTCTTCCATAACTCCAATTCTTTTCTATGTGACGAACTAAGAAACATCAAGAACGACATTACTTATTTGTCAGATGTATTCACAAAGTTCAACGAAGTTAATTTGCAGTTGCAAGGAAATAAGGTTAATCTTATCAAAGTCAAATTAGCCCTTTCCACATTTCTGTCCAGGTTACAGTTATTCAAACTTAACACAGCCCGTCGTGACCTCTTCCAGTTTCCGAGTCTCTCTGAACTGGAGGAGACGAGTATACCAGACGATGACCTTCAAGTGCATTATGCACACCTGAATGACCTGCATAGAGACATGTCTGACAGATTTCAGGATTTTTTTTTTTTACTTAAAATACCAGACTGGGTGATCAATCCATTCCTAGATATCAGCAATGATGAAACAGGAATGGTGGGGGAAAAACCGATTTCACTCCAAAATGACATCGAGCAGAGGCTAAAGTTCAAAAAATCATATCAAGAATTTTGGTTACATTACAAAAAACATTTCTGACCGCTACCCGGCACTGTGGAACAAAGTTAAGATGTACTTTATTGCCTTCCCAACATCATAGTTAGTAAAGCGAGGCTTCACAGCAGTTGCCAAGGTTCTTTCCAAGCAAAGAAATAGTGAAAATTACTAAATGAAGGGATCTAAGACTTCTTAGTGCCTTCAAGACTGATGTTGAGAAACTGATGTCCCTGCACCAAGCACATCCATCTCATTAAAAATGTGAAGGCAATGTAGTTACAGATGAGATGTAAATTTACCCTTTCAAGGAGGGAAGAATATATGGAGAGAAAAAGAGAGGGTATGAAAAAGTTTTGGAGAGTTGAAGGTATTGGGAAGATGGAGGGAATATTTTTAGGAATTGTTAAATGTTGATGAGGATAGGGAAGTTGTGATTTCGTGTATAGGGCAAGGAGGAATAACATCTTGTAGGAGTGAGGAAGAACCAGTTGTGAGTGTGGGGGAAGTGCGTGAGGCAGTGGGTAGAATGAAAGGGGGTAAAGCAGCTGGGATTGATAGGATAAAGACAGAAATGTTAAAAGCTGGTGGATGATATAGTTTTGGAAAGGTTAATAAATGTATGGAAGAGGGTAAGGTTCCTAGGGACTGGCAGAGAGCATGCATAGTTCCTTTGCATAAAGGCAAAGGGGACAAAAGAGAGTGTAAAGATTATAGGGGGAATAAATCTGTTGAGTATACCTGGTAAAGTGTATGATAGAGTTATTATTGAAAGAATTAAGAGTAAGACAGAGAGTAAGATAGCAGATGAACAAGGAGGCTTTAAGAATTTTAATTTGATCATACAATTTCTAAAAAAATCTCTCAAATAGTTTAGTATGATTTATTAAATCAGCTGACTTTCTAGTAGTGATATAAATTACTGGTTTTCAGATAAAGTATGAAGTTGTGGTGCTGTTATTTTTTAAATTGTGGACGTTACTGCAAAGATTTTCTTTTTTACATTCTGCATAATTTTTCCAGTCTGCAGCAAATCACCAAATTTACAAATCTTTAACTAACTCATCCAACTGTATCTTCTTGAGGACACTGCTCTCAACACTGTATCTTCTTGAGGACACTGCTCTCAACACTGTATCTTCTTGAGGACACTGCTCTCAACACTGTATCTTCTTGAGGACACTGCTCTCAACACTGTATCTTCTTGAGGACACTGCTCTCAACACTGTATCTTCTTGAGGACACTGCTCTCAACACTGTATCTCTTGAGGACACTGCTCTCAACACTGTATCTTCTTGAGGACACTGCTCTCAACACTGTATCTTCTTGAGGACACTGCTCTCAACACTGTATCTTCTTGAGGACACTGCTCTCAACACTGTATCTTCTTGAGGACACTGCTCTCAACACTGTATCTTCTTGAGGACACTGCTATCAACATCCAATAGGCACAGAGCACTTAGTCTTTCATGGGTCATTGTCGTTCTCAGATAATTCTTTATCAGTGCCAGTTTGCTGAACGACCTTTCTCCCGAACAACTAGTGACCATCATGCTCAAGTATATCCTAAGGTCAACATTAACACCTGGAAAGGTATCA
The DNA here is from genome assembly GCA_009830355.1 of Cherax destructor. NCBI lineage: Eukaryota > Metazoa > Arthropoda > Malacostraca > Decapoda > Parastacidae > Cherax > Cherax destructor. The sequence continues at coordinate 38,490 of WNWK01011020.1, read as the reverse complement.
GCAAGACCTTCATCATGTAGTAACTGCCATGTTGAGATGGAGTGAGACATGACCTGAGTTTGACAAAGGCTGCAAACTGGATAATTTCCTCAACAAACACACTACGGAAGTCTTGAGGGTAAACATCCCCTCAAGGGAGCTTCCTTCACGCTGGTGAGGGGCTCTTGATCTAGGGAATTAAATATGTTCTCCAGTTTCCTGAATTGAGTCTGAATGCCTTCCATCCCCACTCCCATAGGCGCTGTATAATCCTACGGGTTTAGCGCTCCCCTATGATTATAATAATAATAATTGAGGGTAAACACTGATAAGTTTCTTAGCCTCATTTTTTATCTCTGCATCAGGTAGACTACATAAGTTGACTATTATATTGAACCTGTTATACACTGCTTGGTATGCTGCGCTGTGTTGTTGTAAGGCAACACAACTGATCTAAAATTACATTGAAAGTTTCACATCTGAATTTTTCTATGGGAGACAAAACAACTTCCTCTGAGACTGATGTTGGGTTTGCATCATATTGCTTGTTTCTCTTTCTTTGTCTGCTTGTAGTTGATTTGTAGTCTGTGTTGACACAGATGTTCCTAGCATCCACTTCTAGTTCTTCATACCTATCTCGAATTGATTTCAGAAACCTTTCCAGAGAATCAATTAAATCCACCACCTTTATCAGGTCAACATCAACACCGTGGAAAGCTATGCTTGTACTGTTGAACCGCATAAGGATTATGTTCCAGATCTTAGCCATCAGAGCAGTTTCAAGACAATCCATTCTGTCTCCCAATGCCCGAGCTTCATGTCTTACTTCGGGTGTTTGTTCCAAGTCACTTTCAATATCTCTGAGGGCATTTTGAATAGAGTTGTATCCATGTACAAGGGCTTCAGTAGCATCAGCTCTTGCTGACCAACGAGTACCTGAAAGAGACTTCACAGTTAGTGCTCTTTTCTTTCCTTCCAAAGACTTCATCAGATTTGCCCATCTGGGTGTTGACGCAGAAAAGAAAGGTGTATAAGCTCTGTACAAAACCAAAATAACTAACAGCTTCCACACAGCAAGAGGCAGCAGTCTGTCCTACAAGATTCAGTGAGTGAGTAGCACAGGGAATAAAAACTGCTGCTGAGTTCTTATTTTTAAGTCTGGTCTGCATTTCTGTGTAGCAACCGGACATATTACTGGCATTGTCGTAGGACTGCCCTCTGCAGTCTTCTTTATCTAGAAATTTTCTAGAAATTCTAGCAGAGATGCAGACAACACTTCAGCCTTGTGAGAGCCAGTCTGCAGGAAAGTTAAAAAAATTTCTACCGGCTTCCCAGAAACGACATATCGCACAATCACTGTTAGCTGGTCAACATGAGTCAGGTCTGGTGTTGAATCAACTGAAAATGAGAAGTACTTTGCAGTTTTAAGCTCTGTCACGATATAATTCCTAACATATTTCGCCATCAGCAGAACAATTTCTTCGTAGATTGTTGGTGATAAATATGACTGCTTACCACTTCCAGGATTGCCAGATTCTTTAAGGTGTTCCATCAGAAATGGATCAAATTGTACTCGCTTCCCTTCTATTCCTCATCCTCATTCCTGAAATAGACAGAGATGTAAGCCATAGTTCCATGTCTTCCTTTGCGGATGACACCCGGATTGCCATGGCAGTGACCTCCATCGAAGACACCACAAGACTCCAAACGGACATCAACCAAATCTTCAAATGGGCCGCTCAAAACAATATGAAGTTCAACCAGGAGAAATTTCAACTACTCAGATATGGAAAACTTGAGGAGATTAAAAATGTATCAGGGCATACGACAAATTCTAACCATACAATAGAGCGAAAAAGTAATGTGAAGGACCTGGGAGTGATAACGTCAGAGGACCTCGCCTTCAGAGACCACAACAAAGTATCTACCGCATCTGCTAGGAAAATGATAGGATGGATAATGAAAACCTTCAAAACTAGGGACGCCAAGCCCATGATGATTCTCTTCAAATCGCTTGTTCTCTCTAGGCTGGAATACTGCTGTACACTAACTGCCCCCTTCAAGGCTGGTGACATTGCTGACCTGGAGAGTGTACAAAGAACTTTCCCGGCAAACATAAGTACAATAAGGCACCTAAATTACTGGGAACGGTTGAAGGTTCTTGATTTGTATTCCCTGGAACGCAGGCGAGAGAGATACATGATAATATACACTTGGAAGGTCTTGGAGGGATTGGTACCAAACCTGCACACGAAAATCACTCTCTATGAAAGCAAAAGACTCGGCAGGAGATGCAACATTCCCCCGATGAAAAGCAGGGGCGCCATGAGTACACTGAGAGACAACACAATAAGTGTCCGGGGCCCAAGACTGTTCAACTGCCTCATAGCATACATAAGGGGGATTACCAATAGACCCCCAGCTGTATTCAAGAAGCCACTGGACAGGCAACTAAAGTCAGTATCTGACCAACCGAGCTGTGGTTCGTACGTCAGTTTGCATGCGGCCAGCAGTAACAGCCTGGTTGATCAGACCCTGATCCACCATGAGGCCTGGCCTCAGACCGAGCCGCGGGGGCGTTGACCCCCGAAATTCTCTCCAGGTATCCTTGCTGGAAAACCTGTCACATCCGCTGGGCATCAGAGTACAATAAAAACAATAAACAGCGCCATCTGATGGGCTGTACAGGAACCACTTTCTCTAATGCTGTTCACCATTGTCGTGAATAGAATAAAACATGGAATTCTTGAAATGACGACAATGGCTGTCCAGCTTGCCCTGACCTGACTGATAATAACGTTGAGATTCTGGGTATGAGTCGGAATAATTTTTGTTTTAACATATGGAGGCAGTTGACCAAAAGGACACATGCTTTTCTATGAGAAGAAACCACATGGCTGGGTCTGAATCACATGGTGGTTCTTCACTGTCCATGTCTACACAAGTATCTGTAGAATGTGGCTGTGGTGATTCATCACCTTTACTATCTTGATATGGTATGTTCTTTCTATTTTCTGCAGATGTACTTGGGAATGCGGGTGGGACCTCAGAAGAAACATCATCTGGTAGTGGTACTGGTTCTTTATTAGCAGCTTATATGTTTTCCACTACGGAAGCATAGAACAATTTTGTAAGGCGTTTTGACTGCCAAGACCGCAGCATTTCTTTCGCTTGATTCTTTGGAAATCTTTCTTTACTGAGCTCCTGACAACTGAATTTTCCGTGGCATACCACTGGGTCTTCTGAAAAAAACAAATATTCAGATTTTTTGACATGTACGTAATGACAATGTACTTAATGACACACACACACACACACACACACACACACACACGCGCGCGCGCGTATACTGTGTACGTTAGGCCCATACTGGAGTATGCAGCACCAGTTTGGAACCCACACCTAGCCAAGCACGTGAAGAAGCTCGAGAAAGTGCAAAGGTTTGCAACAAGACTAGTCCCGGAGCTAAGGGGTATGTCCTACGAGGAGAGGTTAAGGGAAATCGACCTGACGACACTGGAGGACAGGATAGATAGGGGGGACATGATAACAACATATAAGATACTGAGAGGAATTGACAAAGTGGACAGAGACAGAATGTTCCAGAGATGGGACACAGCAACAAGAGGACACAGTTAGAAGTTGAAGACTCAGATGAATCACAGGGATGTTAGGAAGTATTTCTTCAGTCACAGAGTGGTCGGGAAGTGGAATAGTTTAGGAAGCGATGTAGTGGAGGCAGGTTCCATACATAGCTTTAAGCAGAGGTATGATAAAGCTCATGGCGCAGGGAGAGTGACCCAGTAGCGGCCAGTGAAGAGGCGGGGCCAGGAACCACAATTAGGTGAGTACACACACTAACACATACAACACACACACACACACACACACACATACACACACACACACACATACACACATACAAATACACACGTGAGCGTGTTAGATAGGAGTGAATGGAGACGAATAGTTTTGGGGACCTGACGAGCTGTTGGAGTGTGAGCAGGGTAATATTTTGTGAAGGGATTCAGGGAAATCATGTAGCCGGACTTGAGTCCTGAAAATTGGAAGTACAATGACTGCACTTTAAAGGAAGGGTTTGGGATATTGTCAGTTTGGAGGGACTTCTGAACTATCGTATCTGAGCGCCTCTGCAAAGACAGTGATTATGTATGAGTGATGGTGAAAGTGTTGAATGATGATGAAAGTTTTTTTCTTTCTTTTTTGGTTTTTCTTTCTCTTTTGGGTCACACTGCCTCGTGAAGAACTGGCCTACAAACAGTCAAGCTGGGACGGCCCCATCGCTGAAAAGATATTTGCCAATATGCTCAGGGCTGTAACATCAGACAGGGAGACTGCCCGTCTCCTAGCTGTGAGTGCACATCACTCTGGGGACTTCCTCCAAACAGTTCCCATTTCGGCCATGGGAACACGCCTGGACCCTAAGACCCTTCGTATTGCAGTGGCTCTGCGCCTTGCTGCCCCTATTCACACGGAATATACGTGTATTTGCAACGATGCGCAAGCCGACCAATATGGTCTACATGGTCTTAACTGTTCTAAAACCAAGGGTTGGCATGCAAGACACAATGAGGTCAACGACATCATAAAGAGAACCCTCGCTACAGCTGGATGCCCAGCCGAGAGAGAGCCTCGATCACTAGCAGCCAACAACGCCCACAACCCAGCAAACCGCCCCGACGGGATCACCATCTATCCTTGGAAGAATGGCAAGCTCTTAGCATGGGATTATACCTGTGTGTCGACACTGGCTGACACCTACATCCATCACAGTGTCGGGCGACAGGAAGAAGCTGCTGACCACAGAGAGGAGTACAAGATCGGCAAGTACAGGGACATAAGCCAACAGTATCAATTTGTCCCAGTGGGATCAGAGACCTTGGGAGCGTGGGGAAAAATGCAACACGTTTCCTTAAAGAACTGGGTTCCAGACTCATCGACACCACCAGGGACCCAAGGGCAGCCACGTTCATGTTCCAGCGTCTCAGCGTGGCCATCCAGAGGGGAAACGCATGCTGCATACTCGGCTCGCGTCCGGCTTCGGAGGAGCTGGAGGAGATTCATAATTGTATTCATGTTCATGTTTGTGTGTTTTATAAATGTATTCTGTCTATTAATAAAGCATTTATATGTATGTATGTGTGTATATAGGATGGGTGGTAGGAAAGTGGAATATTCAAATGGCTTCAGGAAGAAATCCAAATATTCTTCCTTGAAGCCTTTTATCCACTTCTCCGAGGCTATGGGTCCCACAATTTGCACTAGAGGTGGACCCTTCATTTTTATAATATATATATATATATATATATATATATATATATATATATATATAAATATATATATATATATATATATATATATATATATATATATATATATATATATATATATATATATACATATATATATATATATATATATATATATATATATATATATATATATATATATATATATATATCTTAATCTAAACCGTTTGATACCCTTATCTTTGTTCACTTTCAACTTTCTACCTTATATATATATATATATATATATATATATATATATATATATATATATATATATATATATATATATATATATATATATATATATATCTTTCTTTCTTTCAACACGTCGGCCGTTTCCCACCGAGGCAGGGTGTCCCAAAAGAAAAAAACGAAAGTTTCTCCTTTTACATTTAGTAATATATACAGGTGAAGGGGTTACTAGCCCCTTGCTCCCGGCATTTTAGTCGCCTCTTACGACACGCATGGCTTACGGAGGAAGAATTCTGTTCCACTTCCCCATGGAGATAAGAGGAAATAAGAACAAGAACTAGTAAGAAAATAGAAGAAATCCCAGAGGGGTGTGCGTATATATGCTTGTACATGAATGTGTGGTGTGACCTAAGTGTAAGTAGAAGTAGCAAGATGTATAACAAAAAAGGCACAATACCGTGACTGGAACAATACACACACAACCCGCACATATAAAAAGAGAGGAGCTACGACGACGTTTCGGTCCGACTTGGACCATTTACAAAGTCACACTAACACACAGAACAGGTGGAAGGGGTATATATAGGCAGGCAGACAGGGGAGGGCACAAGAGAGAAATAGCAAACATCGAATTAAAACTAAAGGAATCTTACAGGAATCAAGAAACGCGGGAAGAACTAAAAGCCATAAATTAAATTGAAAGAAACCCAAAGTATTTCTTTTCTTATGCCAAATCAAAGTCGAGAACAACATCCAGTATTGGGCCCCTACTTAAACGAGATGGGTCTTACACAGATGACAGCAGGGAAATGAGTGAGTTACTAAAGTCCCAGTATGACTCAGTTTTTAGCGAGCCGCTAACCAGACTGAAAGTCGAAGACCTAAATGAATTTTTTATGAGAGTGCCACAGAACTTGGTAGACGCAAGCCTATCTGACATTACCCTGACGCCAAATGACTTCGAAAAGGCAATAAATGACATGCCCATGCACTCCGCTCCAGGCCCAGACTCATGAAACTCCGTGTTCATCAAGAACTGCAAGAAGCCCCTATCACGTGCTTTTAACATCCTATGGAGAGGGAGCATGGACACTGGGGTCGTCCGGCAGTTACTAAAATCAACAGACATAGCCCCACTCCACAAATGGGGCAGTAAAGCAATAGCAAAGAACTACAGACCAATAGCGCTAACGTCCCATATCATAAAACTCTTTGAAAGGGTTCTAAAAAGCAAGATTGCCACTCATCTAGATACCCATCAACTACACAACCCAGGGCAGCATGGGTTTAGAGCAGGTCACTCCTGTCTGTCCCAACTACTGGACCACTACGACAAGGTCCTGGATTCTCTAGAAGACAAACAGAATGCAAATGTTATATACACATACTTTGCAAAAGCCTTTGACAAGTGTGACCATGGTGTAATAGTACACAAAATGCGTGATAAAGGAATAACAGGAAAAGTTGGTAGATGGATCTATAATTGCCTAACAAGTAGAACACAAAGAGTAGTATCAACAGAGTAAGGTCTGAGGCGGCTACAGTGAAAAGCTCTGTTTCACAAGGCACAGTACTCGCTCCCATCCTGTTCCTCATCCTCATATCTGACATAGACAGGGATGTAAGCCACAGTGCAGTGTCTTCCTTTGCAGATGACACCCGAATCTGCATGACAGTGTCCATGACAGTGTCCGTTGAAGACACAGCATACATCAGGGGGATCACCAACAAACCCCTGGCTGTCTTCAAGCAGGCACTGGACAGGCCGTGGTTCGTACGTTGGACTGCGTGCGGCCAGCAGTAACAGCCTGGTTGATCAGGCTCTGATCCAACACGAGGCCTGGTCACAGACCGGGCCGCAGGGGCATTGACCCCTGGAACTCTCTCCAGGTATACTCCAGGTATGTTCTTCCATTTAAGGTGCCATTTAAGGCAGGCCAGTACAACATGGGTTCGAGTCCTTGGCTAGTGCAGTGTTGTTATTGATCAATACCACTCGTTCGTGGTTACAATAATATATATATGCTGCTCGTGGACTAATACACCAAACAGGGATGAGAATGAAAATTAGCCTAGAAGCTCCCACAACACCGAATGCCCTCGGATGGCGGTAAAAGAGCTAGCTCTGCTGGTTGCGCCATTCTTGTAGGATTGGGTGGTCATGTGGTTTAAGGCATCATGTAGTTCTGGCTCACCATGAGGCAGGCCAGTACAACATGGGTTCGAGTCCTTGGTTGGTGCATTTGTGTGGCCGAGTGGTCTAGAATGCTTCCTGGGAATCTTGTCCTCAGAAGCAGTATCGAGTTCTGCTGACTGCGAACTTTCTCTGTATATACCCGCTTTTTTCTGCGTGGTGCATTGATCTACACACACACACACACACACACACACACACACACACACACACACACACACACACACACACACACACACATACACACACACAGTCATGAATATCGGGGAAGGGCAAAGAAGACCGCAGACAGAGTATAGTCTAGGTGGCCAAAGACTGCAAGCCTCACTCAAAGAAAAAGATCTTGGGGTGAGTATAATACCGAGCACATCTCCTGAGGCACACATCAATCAGATAACTGCTGCAGCATACGGGCGGCTGGCAAACCTAAGAATAGCGTTCCAATACCTCACTAAGGAATCATTCAAGACTCTGTATACCATATACGTCAGGCCCATACTGGAGTATGCAGCACCGGTTTGGAACCCACACCTGGTCAAGCACGTCAAGAAATTAGAGAAAGTGCAAAGGTTTGCAACAAGACTAGTCCCAGAGCTAAGGGATTGTCCTACGAAGAAAGGTTAAGGGAAATCGGCCTGACGACACTAGAGGACAGGAGGGTTAGGGGAGACATGATAACGACATATAAAATACTGCGAGGAATAGATAAGGTGGACAGAGACAAGATGTTCCAGAGAGGGGACACAGAAACAAGGGGTCATAATTGGAAGTTGAAGACTCCTATGAGTCAAAGGGATGTTAGGAAGTATTTCTTCAGTCATAGAGTTGTCAGGAAGTGGAATAGCTTAGAAAGCGACATAGTGGAGGCAGGAACCATACATAGTTTTAAGACTAGGTTTGATAAAGCTCATGGAGCAGGGAGAGAGAGGACCTAGTAGCAATCAGTGAAGAGGCGGGGCCAGGAGCTATGACTCGACCCCTGCAACCACAAATAGGTGAGTACAAATAGGTGAGTACAAGTCTGGCGTTCAGTCAAAGCAGTCACGCGCGTTTTGAGCTCCGCTAAATTGGGTCGTATTGGGTGGTCCTAGGGGGAATCCGAGTGCAACAAACAGGCGTGGGCATAGGCTAAAGTGTCATACTCATTTAAAACCAAAAAGCAGGGAAATACGAGTGATCGCAGATGGAAAACACACAGTAAATAGTGAAAGTGCGGTGAGGGGAACCGGCGATAGGCCTAACAGCAGTTGCCACACAGCAGGAAGTGGAGAATATATCGGAGAGAGCTATAACGCAGTGGGAAGCATATCTACTGGAGGTACCCAAGTAAGGGAGACAAGTGCAAGGCAAGCAGTGAGCAGTACGGTGACTGCATGAAGTGAGCCCAATAGAAAAGAAACGAAGAGGTACAGTACCCAGCAGGGTGCCACACCAGGAGAGTATCAACAATCTGACAGACCCAGCAGACATCGGATGTAATGTACAAAATCCTAGTTGTGGTTTGCAGGTAATGCAGGTTTCTGGCCCTGAGTTGCTGAAGTGTGGGAAAAATCCCTGCTCGGAGGAGCTGAAAACATAAGAATTTCATAGGTAGGAAGATAAGTTAGGGCGCAGGGCTACCAACCAAATGTACACATGTGTATGCACGCCACACACACATACACTTGAAGTAGTCAGGATACAGAAGTAGTATTCCATACAATTGTTCATGTATTAGCATCAATATTATTACCAGTGTATAAGTAGTAACTTTTAGTAGCAGTGGTTAGTAGCATTCTAGAATTAGAATTAGATTAGGTAGGCACTGTGGACGAGATGCCAAGACACACACACACACACACACACACACACACACTTAAAGTAGTCGAGCTGTTCTTGTATTAGCAATAATATTTTTATCAGTAATTTAGGTAGTAGTATTCTTTTTAGTTTTTGTAGCTAAGAAAGGTAGGAAGATAATTCAAAGACGTGGCGGCGGAGCGCAGGCGCGGTGAGTCAGCACACACTCACATAAACCAACAGTCGGGACTAGTTTAATTGTGTTACCCTTTTTTCTTTTTTGGAATTACAACTAGCAAATTTTTTTTCTTTTTTGAATTTACACCTAGAAAATTTCTAGCACAATATTAGGCTAGTATTCCTAACTCTCTGAAGTATTACAATAACGCTGGGAGTTCTCACAACAAGTGGTCGTAAATGCTGAAACCTGACACGACGGTCACCCTCTGACCCTACATACCCTCCCTATACCCTCTCCCCCTCTTCCTTCATCTCTCTCTCACGCACTCCCCCCCTATCTCTTTTCTGGGCTTGCATAGCCTAGCTCAGTATCTCTAATCGTTATAGAATTAGTACCAGCAAAACTCTAGCCTAACATTAGGAGAGTAGTCCATACCTCCCTCTCCCCCCTATCTCCCTCCCTTTCTCCCTCACACACAAACCATCCCTCTCCCTCTCTCCCTCCCCCTCTCTATACCTCCTTCTCCCCTGCTATCTCCCCTCTCTATACCTCCCTCCCCCTATCTCCCCCTCCCTCTCCCTACTCTCTCTATCCCTCTCCCTACCCCTCTCTCTCACTCCCCCTCTCCCTCTATCCCTCTATCTCCCTCCACCTCTCTCCCTCCCTCTCTCTCCCTCTACCTATCACTCTCTCTATCTCTACCTCCCTCTCCCCCTCTCCCTCTCTATCCCTCTATCCACCCTCTTCCACACTACCTCTAAGCTATCTCTCTCCCCCTCACCCCCTTCCCTATCCTTTCTCCTTCTCCCTCACCCCCTTCCCTATCCCCCTGCTTTCTCCCTTCTTCTGATACTCTCAATACATCCACAAGGGCACACCGTGGGAATATGGGCGGCTCAGGGAGAGGGGTGTCAACAAGGGGGAGGATGGCCGATCAGGGAAGGCCACAGTGGGAGGAGGAATTCCTCAAAAGGGAGAAGGAATGGGAGAGGAAGATATTGGTGATCAGCGAGGGAATGGAGAAGAGGATAGCTGAGGAGAGTAGAAAATGGGAAATGCGAGTCAAAAAAGCAGAAGCCAAGATCCGGATCTTAGAGGTGAAGCTGCAGGGAATGCCACAGAATAGAGACAAATGTACCTGGCCAGAAACGGCGCTCAGAGCCTGTGCACCAGACACAGCCAAAGGGAATGAGGAGAAAAAGGAGAACTCTTGTATGCACAGGTACTGGCAGACACAAGTGGGGCCCGAAGCAAGACGAGTGGGATACCAACAACACACGAGAGGGACATAGATGAAGCAGACAGGGACAAGAAGAGCACCTCAGCAACATCAAATGAGAGCACAGTAACAACACATGAGAGAGTAGACAAAGCAGCAGACGCACTAAACGCGGTGACCCCAACAACACACTGCAGCGGACAGGGAAATATGAGCAGGCCGGTCACACAAAAGAACACGGGGGATACAAACATGACAGCACCGGGAGAGGCTAATGCATCTCTGATGAGGCAATGGGAGACACAGTGGGAGGAGGAAAGGGAGAAGTCGATCTTTATCTATGGCCTGAAGGAAGTTGAAGGGGACACTCACGACAGAAGAAAACAGGAGGAGAAAGAAAGGATCAAAGGTATTATGCTGGCAATAGGGGGAGACACGTCCCAAGTGACAAATTTTCGGAGAATCAGGTGGTACACAAGGGGAAGAAATCGACCTCTCAAGGTAATCTTCAAAGCAGAATCAGCCCGCACCACGATCCTGCAGGAGAAAGCACGGCTGACGACAAATCAGGGGTACAGGAATGTATACCTAGATCGGGACAGAACGCAGGAAGAAAGGGAGGCCTGGAAGGAGCAGATAAGAAGGCGAAGAGAGGAGACAGCAAGATACGGAGGACACCAAGCCCAAACAGGACAAACACACACACTGGAAGTACCCACGGTGGGCCTCAAACCACAAAAACCCCACGACAACCATACACTTTAACACCACACACACTCAGCAGTCCCCCTGTCCCCACCCCAGCAACCCAAAACCCACCATCACAGCTACCCCCACCCCCACCACAAACTCCACCCCACCAACCCATACCCCAACCATACAATCCCCCCCACCCATGCTGCAACCCCCTATGGGCACCCCACCCACACCCCCCAACCCACCAAGATCTCCCCAGGGCTACAGTATTGGAAACAAGGTTGAAGGTTTGGTACACAAACGCGGATGGAATTACGAACAAGTATGAAGAGTGGAATGAAAGAATAGGTGAGGTGTCCCCAGACATCATAGCTGTCACAGAAATTAAACTAAATGAGACAGTATCAGATGCAATCTTCCCACAGGAATATCAAGTCCTGAGGAAAGATAGAAGGAGCAGGGGGGGAGGAGGGGTCGCACTGCTTGTAAGGAACCGCTGGAGATTCGAGGAAATGGAAGGAATGGAGGTGTGTAGAGAAAGGGACTTCATAGTAGGTACCATCCAATCCGGGGAGCACAAGATAATCATTGCAGTGATGTATAACCCACCACAGAACTGCAGGAAGCCAGGTGAGGAATATGATGAGAACAACAGAGCGATGGTGGACACTCTGGCGGAGGTGGCAAGAAAAGCGCACATGAGCAGAGCAAAGCTACTGGTCATGGGCGATTTCAACCACAGGGAGATCGACTGGGAGAACCAAGAACCACGTGGGGGTCCAGAAACTTGGAGAGCCAAGATGATAGACGTGGTACTGGAAAACCTGATGCACCAACATGTCAGGGACACGACCAGAGTGAGAGGAGAAGATGAACCAGCAAGACTGGACCTTGTATTCACCCTGAACAGCTCAGATATTGAAGACATAACACATGAGAGCCCCCTGGGAGCCAGTGACCATATGGTGCTGAGCTTTGAGTACATTGTAGAGCTACAGGTGGAGAGGGAAAACAGTACAGGAGGTTCCTGCAGGCAGGAAGTACTGGAAGCGATGGCGACTCTAGTGTTAGCTTGTGCAAATACTTTAGAAATGTTGGATGCAACCTGGCTGTTGGGAAGAATTATAACTTTCTAGACGTCCTCATCCACAAAGTAGATAACAACCTAAGATTTCAAGTTTACCGGAAACCTACAAATAAAAATGATCTCACACACTTCTATTCCAGTCAAGATACTAAGACCAAAAGAGGCATCATCATCGGATTTTTCCTAAGAGCTTACCGAATTTGTAGTCCTGAGTTTCTTGACGAGGAATGTACATACATTCACCAAACCTTCACTGATTTACATTTTCCTTCCTTTTTCATCAAAGATTGCAAGAAAAGAGCTCTTCAGATCATTAATTCGCCACGCGTCAACACCACTCCAAACAAAGTTATAATTCTTCCCAACAGCCAGGTTGCATCCAACATTTCTAAAGTATTTGCACATGCTAACACTAGAGTCGCCATCGCTTCAAGTACTTCTATAAAGGATCTAACCAGGACTAAATCCAAGCACCATGAACCAGTCAACGCAGGGGTCTACACTATTCCCTGTGGAGGCTGCGACAGAATTTATGTAGGAGAAACAGCAAGAAACCTCGAAACACGCCTCGATGAACACATTAATGCATGTAGGAACGATAACCTGAACAACGCCTGCGTACAACACAGAAATTCCAACAATCATCTCATGAAATTCAAAGACGCCCGACTAGTTATCAAAGAAACTAATTTCCGTAGACGCAAGTGCCTTGAATCAGCACTTATCGCTGTTTCTAACACAATTAAACAAAACAAAGGCAGCTTCACCATCTCTGAAGTCTTAGCAAGAATCCTCCTGAAAACAGTGAACCCTACCATCACATAGTCTCTCCTGCTAATACCACACAAGCACATCGTAGATGTGGAACACTCCTACAGGCCTTCTCTATTCCAACCTCCAGCAGAAATATTTGTCTAACCTATTTTTATACTACCCATGTAATTGTTTTATCACCTTTTACTCATGTGCAAGTTGATTGTTCTACCTTATTGTATTACTACTACTACTACGACTTATATCACTACTACTTCTACCACCACTAGTATTACACCTCACTTGGAGAGTATATATATATATATACCCTCTGTGTCCATGTATTGCTTGTAACGGCTTGAAAAAGCTCCTGGAGAGCGAAACGTTGCCACAATAAAATGTCACATTAGTTGCATTTGTGTCCTTTTACTTAACATATTGTCGGTAATTCTACCAATATTATTACATAGCATTATAATGTTGAGAAATAAACCAAACAATGTAACCAAAAATCTTGCTAAATGACTAAATTTATATACTTACGAGCAATAATATTAAATTCTATAACCTGTATGAATTGTACCTTATAGACAGTAATCACATCTCATCCCTCCATGGAAGCTGCATTCATTTCATATCACATATCTTAAAGCTTTTCCTAAGAAGCTCATTACCAGTAATCCGTTTCTTAAATTAACTACAAAGGCAGCTGCCTCCCCCCCAAAAAAAAAAAAAAATTGCTCGACTGTAAAAATATATCACAAAATATATACACTGAGAGATCTAAACGAGTTTGCTGGAAGGGCTGCATCTGCTTTTATTGCCACCTCCCTGTATTAAACCAACCATGCTGAGTTACGCTCAAGAATTAACGTCTGAATTTCTACATTAGACACTGAATTATTTGCCATCGTAACGACAATAAACTTACTCATTACAACGAGCTTGATTCCTTAATTATTAATGATTCTATGTCATCAATTAAGGCACTTGACTTATAATGATTCTAAACAACAAGCACATTGGAAAGCCAAGTATCGATATTAAAAAATCAGAGAAAATGAAATTAATATACAATTCTTATAAATTTCCACACACACACACACACACATACGGTGGCATGGTGGCTAAAGCTCTCGCTTCACGCACGGAGGGCCCGGGTTCAATTCCCGGCGGGGTGGAAACATTTCGTGTTTCCTTACACACACAAATAACAGGCCTAAGTGTCTAATCGACATGTGCCTAGGATAAAATGGTAACTAACACACAAATGGAAAATGTAGTCCCAATTTTTAAGAAAGGAGACAGACACGAGGCATTAAACTACAGACCTGTGTCACTGACGTGTATAGTATGCAAAGTCATGGAGAAAATCATCAGGAGGAAAGTGGTGGAGCACCTAGAAAGACACAAGCTTTTAAACGACAACCAGCACGGTTTCAGGGAAGGAAAATCCTGTCACAAACCTCCTGGAGTTTTATGACAAGGTAACAGAAGTAAGACACGAGAGAGAGGGGTGGATAGACTGCATTTTCTTGGACTGCAAGAAGGAATTCGACACAGTTCCTCACAAGAGGTTAATGCAAAAGCTAGAGGATCAGGCACACGTAACAGGAAAGGCACTGCAATAGATCAGAGAATATCTGACAGGGAGGCAACAGCGAGTCATGGTACGTGACGAGGTGTCAGAGTGGGCACCTATGACGAGCAGGGTTCCACAGGGGTCAGTTCTAGGACCTGTGCTGTTTTTGGTATATGTGAATGACATATCGGAAGGGATAGACTCAGAAGTGTCACTGTTTGCAGATGAGGCGAAGTTAATGAGAAGAATTAAATCGGACGATGATCAGGCAGGACTACGAAGAGACCTGGACAGACTACAAGCCTGGTTCAGTAACTGGCTCCTTGAATTTAACCCTGCCAAATGTAAAGTCATGAAGATCGGGGAAGGGCAAAAAAGACCGCAGACAGAGTATATCCTAGGTGGCCAAAGACTGCAAACCTTACTCAAGGAAAAAGATCTTGGGGTGAGTATAATACCGAGCACATCTCCTGAGGCACACATCAATCAGATAACTGCTGCAGCATACGGGCGTCTGGCAAACCTAAGAATAGCGTTCCGATACCTCACTAAGGAATCGTTCAAGACTCTGTACACCATATATGTCAGGACCATACTGGAGTACGCAGCACCAGTTTGGAACCCACACCTGGTCAAGCACGTCAAGAAATTAGAGAAAGTGCAAAGGTTTGCAACAAGACTAGTCCCAGAGCTAAGGGGATTGTCCTACGAAGAAAGGTTAAGGGAAATCGATCTGACGACACTGGAGGACAGGAGGGTTAGGGGAGACATGATATCGACATATAAAATACTGCGAGGAATTGACAAGGTGGACAGAGACAGAATGTTCCAGAGATGGGACACAGCAACAAGGGGGCACAGCTGGAAGTTGAAGACTCAGATTAACCAAAGGAATGTTAGGAAGTATTTCTTCAGTCACAGAGTTGTCAGGAAGTGGAATAGTCTGGGAAGTGATGTAGTGGAAGTAGGAACCATACATAGCTTTAAGGAGAGCCATGATAAAGCTCAAGGAGCGGGTAGAGTGACCGAGTAGCGGCCAGTGAAGAGGCGGGGCCAGGAGCTGTGAATCGACTCCTGCAATCACAACTAGGTGAGTACACACACACACACGCACACACACACACACACGCACACACACACACACGCGTCACACACCTCGGAGGATTTTTTCTTAATTTCTTTTAGCGTGCACGAATGCGGGCGCACACGTGCACACTCGCACTCGCACTCACACTTGTACACACACACTGGTAGCCTGGTGGCTAAAGCTCTTGCTTCACGCACGGAGGGCCCGGGTTCAATTCCCAGCGGGGCGGAAACATTTCGAAGTGTTTCGTTACACACACACACACACACACACACACATACAACAGGCCTAGTGTCTAATCGACATGTGCCTAGGACAAAATGGTAACTAACACACACACACACACACACATTGGGAAGCGATGTAGAGAGTAACCCAGTAGCGGCCAGTGAAGAGGCGGGGCCAGGAGCTATGACTCGACCCCTGCAACCACAACTAGGTGAGTACAACTAGGTGAGTACACGTCAAGCACGTCAAGAAATTAGAGAAAGTGCAAAGGTTTGCTACAAGGTTAGTTCCACAACTCAGGGGACTGCCCTATGAAGAAAGGTTGAAGGAAATAGGACTAACAACACTGGAGGACAGAAGGGCTAGAGGAGACATGATAACGACATACAAAATACTGCCTGGAATCGACAAGGTAGATAGTGACAGGATGTTCCAGAGAGGGAACACAGAAACAAGGGGACACAACTGGAAGCTGAAGACTCAGATGAGTCAAAGAGATGTTAGGAAGCATTTCTTCAGTCATAGAGTAGTTAGGAAGTGGAATAGTCTAGCGAACGATATAGTGGAGGCGGGAACCATACAAAGTTTTAAGACAAGGTATGATAAATTTCATGGAGCATGGAGAGCAGAGACCCAGTAGCGGAGAGTGAAGAGGCGGGGCCAGGAGCTGAGTCTTGACCCCTGCAACCACAATTAGGTGAGTACAATTAGATGAGTACACACACACACACACACACACACGCACACGAGGGAAGGCAGGAACCATACATAGTTTTAAGACGAGGTTTGATAAAGCTCATGGAGCAGGGAGAGAGAGGACCTAGTAGTGGTCAGTGAAGAGGCGGTGCCAGGAGCTAAGTCTCGACCCCTGCAACCACAGTTAGGTGAGTAATTAGGTGAGTACACACACACACACACGCACACACACATACACACAATTAGGTGAGTACACACACACTCGACCCCTGCAACCACAACTAGGTGAGTACACACACACACACACACACACATAATGGAAGAAGCTAATGCATCTCTGATGAGGCAAAGGGAGACACAGTGGAATGAAGAAAGGGAGAGGTCAATCTTTATCTACGGCCTCTAGGAAGTCGAAGGGGACACCCATGATAGAAGAAAATAGGAGGAGAAAGAAAGGATTGGACGTATCATGTTAGCAACAGGGGGAGACACGTCCCAGGTGACAAATTTTCGGAGAATCAGGTGGTATACAAGGGGAAGAAATCGGCCTCTCAAAGTAATCTTCAAGGCAGAATCAGCCCGAACCATGATCCTGCAGGAGAAAGCACGGCTGAGGGCGACTCGGGCGTACCAGAATGTATACCTAGATCGGGACAAAACGCAGGAAGAAAGTGTGGCCCTGAAGGAGAGGATAAGAAGGCGAGGAGAGGAGCGAGAGGAGGAGACAGGGAGGAACGGAGGAAACCAGGTCCAAGCAAAAGGACAAACACACCCACCAGAAACACTCACAGAGGGCCTCCAAAAACAACAACCCCAAGGCAACCATACATTTTAACCACACACACATTACTCCCCCTGTCCCTACCCATCAACCCAAAACCCACCCTCACAACTCCTCCCCATCACAAACCCCAGCCCACCAACCCATACCCTACTCATACAACTCCCGCCACCCATGCAGCAACCCCCTATGGGCACTCTGCCCACACACCTCAACCCCCCAAGATCCCCCCAGGGCCACAGTCTTGGAAACGAGGTTGAAGGTTTGGTACACAAATGCGGATGGAATCACGAATAAATATGAAGAGTGGAATGAAAGAATTGATGAGAATTCCCCAGACATCATAACAGTCACAGAAACAAAACTCACTGAGGCAATAACAGATGCAATCTTCCCACAGGGTTATCAGATCCTGAGGAAAGACAGAAGGAGCTGGGGGGGAGGAGGGGTCGCACTGCTTGTAAGGAACCATTGGAAATCCGAGGAAATGGAAGGAATGGAGGTGTGTAGAGAAAGGGACTTTATAGTAGGTACCATCTAGTCTGGGGAACACAAGATAGTCATTGCAGTGATGTATAACCCACCACAGAACTGCAGGAGGCCAGGAGAGGAATATGAAGAGAACAACAGAGGAATGGTAGACACACTGGCGGAGGTGGCAAGAAAAGCACACTCGAGCAGAGCAAAGTTACTGGTCATGGGCGATTTCAACCACAGGGAGATCGACTGGGAAAACCAGGAACCACTTGGGGGTCCAGAAACATGGAGAGCCAAGATGATGGACGTGGTACTGGAAAACCTGATGCATCAACATGTCAGGGACATGACCAGAGAGAGAGGAGAGGACGAACCAGCAAGGCTGGACCTTGTATTCACCCTGAGCAGCTCAGACATTGAGGACATAACACACGAGAGCCCCCTGGGAGCCAGCGACCATATGGTGCTGAGATTTGAGTACATAGTAGAGTTACAGATGGAGATGGAAAACAGTACTGAAAGAGAAAAACCAGACTTTAAAAGAGGAGACTACATGGGTATGAGGAACTTCCTGCAGGAGGTTCAGTGGGAAAGGGACATGGAAGGACAATCAGTAAATTAAATGATGGAATACATAGCGACAAAGTGCAAGGAGGCAGAGGAACAGTTTATCCCAAAGGCAAAAGATTAAATGGGAAGGCCAGAAAGAGCCCCTGGTATAACCAAAGGTGCAGGGAGGCAAAGATTCAGAGTGCCAGAGAATGGAAAAAGTACAGAAGGCAAAGAACCCAAGAAAACAAAGAGATTAGTCGCAGAGCTAGAAACGAGTATGCACAGGTATGGAGGGAGGCCCAGAAACAGTACGAAAATGACATAGCATCGAAAGTCAAGTCTGACCCGAAACTGATGTACAGTCACATCAGAAGAAAGACAACAGTCAAGGACCAGGTGATAAGGCTGAGGAGAGAAGATGGGGAACTCACAAGAAACGACCAAGAGGTATGTGAGGAGCTCAACTCGAGGTTTAAGGAGGTATTCACAGTGGAGGCAGGAAGGCAGCTGGGTAGACAGGACAGAGCACAACACCAACAAGGAATATATCAAGTGTTGGATGGCATACACACAACTGAGGAGGAGGTGAAACAGTTACTCAGTGACCTTGACATCTCAAAGGCGATGGGTCCGGACAATATCTCCCCATGGGTCCTTCGGGAGGGAGCAGAGGTACTGAGTGTGCCACTTACCATAATATTCAACACATCCCTTGAAACTGGGCAGCTACCTGAGGTATGGAAAAAGGCCAACGTAGTCCCCATTTTTAAGAAAGGAGACAGAAAAGAGGCACTAAACTATAGACCGGTGTCACTTACGTGTATAGTGTGCAAAGTCTTGGAGAAAATCATCAGGAAAAGAGTGGTGGAGCATCTGGAACGGCACAGGATAATCACCGCCAGACAGCACGGATTCATGGAAGGCAAATCCTGTGTAACAAACCTCCTGGAATTCTATGACAAAGTAACAGAGGTAAGGCAAGAAAGAGAAGGGTGGGTTGATTGCATTTTCCTGGACTGCAGGAAGGCCTTTGACACAGTTCCTCATATGAGATTAGTGAAGAAGCTGAAAGACCAAGCGTGCATAATAGGAAGGGCACTGGAATGGATCAGGGAATACCTCACAGGGAGGCAACAACTGGTCATGGTGCGTGATAAGGTTTCACAGTGGGCGCCTGTGACGAGCGGTGTCCCGCAGGGGTCAGTCCTAGGACCAGTGCTATTCTTGGTATATGTGAATGACATGACGGATGGGATAGACTCAGAAGTGTCTCTGTTCACAGATGATGTGAAATTAATGAGGAGAATTAAATCGGATGAGGACCAAGCAGGACTTCAAAGAGACCTGGACAAGCTGGACATCTGGTCTAGCAACTGGCTTCTCGAATTTAATCCCACCAAATGCAAAGTCATGAGGATCAGGGAAGGGCAAAGAAGACCGCTGACAGAGTACAGGCTAGGTGGACAAAGGCTACAAACCTCGTTAAAGGAGAAAGACCTTGGGGTGAGTATAACACCAAACATGTCTCCGGAAGCACACATCAACCAGATAACTGCGGCAGCATATGGGCGACTAGCAAACCTAAGATTAGCGTTCCGTTACCTTAACAAGGAATCGTTCAAGACACTGTACACCGTGTACGTCAGGCCCATACTAGAGTATGCAGCACCAGTCTGGAACCCACATCTGGTCAAGCACGTCAAGAAATTAGAGAAAGTGCAAAGGTTTGCGACAAGGTTAGTTCCAGAGCTCAGCGGACTGTTCTACGAAGAAAGGTTGAGGGAAATAGGACTAAGAACACTGGAGGACAGAAGGGATAGAGGAGACATGATAAAGACATACAAAATACTGCAGGGAATTGACAAGGTAGATAATGACAGGATGTTCCAGAGAGGGAACACAGAAACAAGGGGGCACAATTGTAAGCTGAAGACTCAGATGAGTCAAAGGGATGTTAGGAAAAATTTCTTCAGCCATAGAGTAGTCAGGAAGTGGAATAAACTAGCAAACGATGTAATGGAGTTAGGAACCATACATTGCTTTAAGACAAGGTATGATAAAGCTCATGGAGCAGGGAGAGAAGAGACCCAGTAGTGGACAGTGAAGAGGCGGGGCCAGGAGCTGAGTCTCGACTCCTGCAACCACAATTAGGTGAGTACAATTAGGTGAGCACAATTAGGTGAGTACACACATACACACACACATACACACACACACACACTCACACACACATACACACACACACACACACACACACACACACACACACACAGGGATATCAGATCCTGAGGAAAGATAGGAGGAGCAGGGGGAGAGGAGGGGTCGCACTGCTTGTAAGGCACCGTTGGAGATTCAAGGAAATGGCAGGAATGGAGGTGGGTAGAGAACGGGACTTCATAGTAGGTACCATCCAGTCTGGGGAGCATTGCAGTGATGTATAACCCACCACAGAACTGCAGGAGGCCAGGAGAAGAATATGATGAGATCAACAGAGCGATGGTGGACACCCTGGCGGAGGTGGCAAGAAAAGCACACATGAGCAGAGCGAAGCTACTGGTCATGGGAGATTTCAACCACAGGGAGATCGACTTGGAGAACCATGAACCACGTGGGGGTCCAGAAACTTGGAGAGCCAAGATGATGGACGTGGTACTGGAAAACCTGATGCACCAACATGTCAGGGACACGACCAGAGAGAGAGGAGAAGATGAACCAGCAAGACTGGACCTTGTATTCACCCTGAACAGCTCAGATATTGAAGACATAACGCACGAGAGCCCCCTGGGAGCCAGTGACCATATGGTGCTGAGCTTTGAGTACATTGTAGAGCTACAGGTGGAGAGGGTAAACAATACCGATAGAGACAAACCAGACTTTAAAAGAGGAAACTACATGGGCATGAGGAATTTCCTGCAGGATGTTCAGTGGGAAAGGGAAATGGAAGGACTGACAATAAATGAAATGATGGAATACGTAGGGGCAAAGTGCAAGGAGGCAGAGGAACGGTTTATACCCAGAGGCAAAGGATTAAATGGGAAGGCCAGAAAGAGCCCCTGGTTTACCCAAAGGTGCAGGGAGGCAAAGACTCAGAGTATCAGAGAATGGAAATGGTACAGAAGGCAAAGAACCCAAGTAAACAAAGAGATTAGTAGAAGAGCTAGAAACGAGTATGCACAAGTACGGAGGGAGTCCCAGAAACAGTGCGAAAATGACATAGCATCGAAAGTTAAGTCCGACCCGAAACTGATGTACAGTCACATCAGAAGGAAGACAACAGTCAAGGACCAGGTGATAAGGCTGAGGAGAGAAGATGGGGAACTCACAAGTAATGATCAAGAGGTATGTGAGGAGCTCAACTTGAGGTTTAAGGAAGTATTCACTATGGAGGAAGGAAGGCAGCTGGGTAGACAGGACGGGGTTTGTCACCAACAAGGGATGTACCAAGTGCTAGAGGGCATATACACAACTGAGGAGGAAGTGAAGCAGTTACTCAGTGACCTCGATACCTCAAAGGCAATGGGTCCGGACAATATTTCCCTGTGGGTTCTTCGGGAAGGAGCTCAGGTACTGAGTGTGCCACTTACCATAATATTCAACACATCCCTTGAAACTGCGCAGCTACCTGAGGTATGGAAGAAGGCCAACGTAGTCCCCATTTTTAAAAAAGGAGACAGAAAAGAGGCACTAAACTATAGACCGGTGTCACTTACGTGTATAGTGTGCAAAGTCCTGGAGAAAATCATCAGGAAAAGAATGGTGGAACACCTTGAGCTGAACAGGATAATAAACACCAGACAGCACGGATTTCGGGAAGGCAAATCCTGTGTAACAAACCTCCTAGAGTTCTATGATAAAGTAACAAAGGTAAGGCAGGAGAGAGAAGGGTGGGTTGATTGCATTTTCCTGGACTGCAGGAAGGCCTTCGACACAGTTCCTCACATGAGATTAGTAAAGAAGTTGGAAGAACAAGCAGGTATAACAGGAAGGGCACTGGAATGGATCAGGGAATACCTCAAAGGGAGGCAACAACGGGTCATGGTGCGTGGTGAGGTATCACAGTGGGCGCCTGTGACGAGCGGTGTACCGCAGGGGTCAGTCCTAGGACCAGTGTTATTCCCGGTATATGTAAATGACATGACGGATGGGATAGACTCAGAAGTGTCTCTATTCGCGGATGATGTGAAAATAATGAGAAGAATCACATCGGAAGAGGACTAGGCAGGGCTGCAAACAGACCTGGACAAGCTCGACATCTGGTCTAGCAACTGGCTTCTCGAATTCAATCCCTCCAAATGCAAAGTCATGAGGATCGGAGAAGGGCAAAGACGACCGCTGACAGAGTACAAGCTAAGCGGACAAAGGCTATAAACCTCGGCAAAGGAGAAAGACCTTGGAGTGAGTATAACGCCAAGCACGTCTCCGGAGGCACACATCAACCAGATAACTGCGGCAGCATATGGGCGACTGGCAAACCTAAGATTAGCGTTCCGTTACCTTAACAAGGAATCGTTCAAGACACTGTATACCGTGTACGTCAGGCCCATACTAGAATATGCAGCACCAGTCTGGAACCCACACCTGGTCAAGCACGTAAAGAAACTAGAGAAAGTGCAAAGGTTTGCGACAAGGTTAGTTCCACAACTCAGGGGTCTGTCCTATGAAGAAAGGTTAAGGGAAATAGGACTAACAACACTG
>WNWK01011020.1:0-12500 GCA_009830355.1 Cherax destructor | reverse complement strand
AGCCTTAGACTTGTAGAACCCAGCCTTAGACTTGGTTACAAGTATTTCTGGCAGCATATACATAGACCATCAAACTAAAATCAAAGTATGTGGTTAGTCTTATGGTCACTTTCATGAACACTTAATTGTCGACATACTGAGGAATGTATAGTGAAATAACTTAAGTGATGTGTTACAGTTTCTTATTAATGAAAATAAGACACCTAACATTTTCAGCAAATATCCTAAATTTTCTTGTAACATAAAATGTAACGTGTAAATACATATCCAGTTATACTGTATCCGACTACATACGTAGTGCGCAATAAACCTTCCATTCCCGAGACAACATCTAAATCTTTGTGTGTTTCATGTATGTGATTTGTGTCTGACTTCTTGTACAGAGCGCTTATGTCCCGGTGAATATTCTCAGTATATACCATCATTTCTTACTCTCTTCCAACCACTGATATCAGTCCATTGCCTCTTCCATTCTTTTTAACTATCTTAGCTAGTAATTGTTACACCTTCCTCTTCCTCCTACATAGTTCCTCTTTCTTACCTGCAGTTGCCTCGCCTTTCATTGTTGGTTGTGGGAGGTGATGCATGTCGCTGTGTCGTGCCGGGAGCCACAACAAATAGTATTCTTATTACGTCACAGATATTGAGGCCAAACGGTGGAAAGAGCGGGAGAGCAGAGTGGTGGGTGGAGAAGCACGCGTCAAGACAAGTGGTGGGTGAAGACGCGTCAGAGGCAGAGTGGTGGGTGGAGAGAGCACCGTCAAGGGCAAGTGTGGGTGAAGGGGGGAGAAGCACGCGTCAAGGAAGTGGTAGGGTGGAGAGCACGGCGTCAAGAGCAAGTGGTGGGTGGAAGAGCACGGCGTCAAGAGGCAAGGTAGGGTGAGGAGGCACGCGTCAAGACAGATGGTGGGTGGAGAGAGACACAGCGTCAAGAGCAGAGTGGTGGGGTGGAGAGAGAGCACGGCGTCAAGAGCAGAGTGGTGGGTGGAGAGAGCACGGCGTCAAGAGGCAGAGTGGTGGGGTGGAGAGAGACACGGCGTCAAGAGGCAGAGTGGTGGGTGGAGAGAGGCACGGCGTCAAGAGGCAGAGTGGTGGGTGGAGAGAGGCACGGCGTCAAGAGGCAGAGTGGTGGGGTGGAGAGAGGCACGGCGTCAAGAGGCAGAGTGGTGGGGTGGAGAGAGGCACGGCGTCAAGAGGCAGAGTGGTGGGGTGGAGAGAGGCACAGCGTCAAGAGGCAGAGTGGTAGGGTGGAGAGAGGCACAGCGTCAAGAGACAGAGTGGTAGGGTGGAGAGAGCACGCGTCAAGAGATGGGTGGAAGCGCAGAAGTGGTGGTGAGACAGGTCAGAGTGGTGGGGGAGACCGTCAAAGAGTGGTGGGTGAACAAAGATGGTGGTGACGCAAAAAGGGTGAGACAGTAAAGCAAGTGGGGTGGAACGCGAGCAGTGGTGTGGAGCACGGTCGATGTGGTGAACACGTCAAGCAAGTGGTGGTGAAGCGTCAAGCAAGTGGTGGGTGAAGCACGCGGCAGTGTGGGGTGGAAGACGGCGTCAAGAGCAGAGTGGTGGTGGAAAGCACGGTCAGAGCAAGTGGTGGGGTGGAAGCAGTCAAAGAGTGGGTGGAACAGCTCAAAAGTGGTGGTGGGAGCAGCGCAGAGTGGTGACGCGTAGCAAGGTGGTGGACAGTCAGGCAATGGTGGGGTGAGCGCGTAAGACAAGTGGTGGTGGAAGACACCGTCAGAGAGTGGTGGGTGGAAGACGCTCAAGAATGGGTGAGCTCAAGCAATGGTGGTGGAGAGAGCGTCAACAAGTGGGGGTGAGAGCACCGTCAAACCAGAGTGGTAGGGTGGAGAGAGGCACGGTCAAGAGGCAGAGTGGTGGGGTGGAGAGAGGCACGGCGTCAAGAGGCAGAGTGGTGGGTGAGAGGCACAGCGTCAAGAGGCAGAGTGGTGGGTGGAGAGAGCACGGCGTCAAGAGGCAGAGTGGTGGGTGGAAGAGCACGCGTCAAGAGCAGAGTGGTGGGTGGAGAGAGCACGCGTCAAGAGCAGAGTGGTGGGGTGGAGAGAGCACGGCGTCAAAGACAGAGTGGTAGGGTGGAGAGAGCACGGTCAAGAGGCAGAGTGGTGGGTGGAAGACACGGCGTCAAGAGCAGAGTGGTAGGTGGAGAGAGAGCACGGCGTCAAGAGGCAGAGTGGTAGGGTGGAGAGAGCACGGCGTCAAGAGACAGAGTGGTAGGGTGGAAGAGCACGCGTCAGAGCAGAGTGGTGTGGAGAAGGCACGGCGTCAAGAGGCAGAGTGGTGGGGTGGAGAGAGGCACGCGTCAAGAGGCAGAGTGGTGGGGTGGAAGAGCACAGCGTCAAGAGGCAGAGTGGTGGGGTGGAAGAACACGGCGTCAAGAGCAGTGGTAGGGTGGAGAGAGCACAGCGTCAGACAATTTTTTTTTTACACGGCGTCAAGAGGCAAGTGGTGGGGTGAAGAGCACGGCGTCAAGAACAAGTGGTAAGTGGAAAACGGCGTCAAGAGCAAGTGGTGGGTGGAAGCACGCGTCAAAGACAAGTGGTGGGGTGGAGAGAGCACAGCGTCAGAGGCAAGTGGTGGGTGGAGAGAGCACGGCGTCAAGAGGCAAGTGGTAGGGTGGAAACACGGCGTCAGAGGCAAGTGGTGGTGGAAGACACAGCGTCAAGAGCAGAGTGGTGGGGTGGAGAACACAGCGTCAGAGGCAAGTGGTGGGTGGAGAGAGCACAGCGTCACGCCAGAGACAGAGTGGTGGGGTGGAGAGAGGCACAGCGTCAAGAGGCAGAGTGGTGGGGTGGAGAGAGCACGGCGTCAAGAGACAGAGTGGTGGGTGGAGAGAGCACGGCGTCAAGAGCAGAGTGGTGGGGTGGAGAGAGGCACGGCGTCAAGAGGCAGAGTGGTGGGGTGGAAGAGGCACAGCGTCAAGAGACAGAGTGGTGGGGTGGAGAGACACAGCGTCAAAGGCAGAGTGGTGGGGTGGAGAGAGGCACGGCGTCAAGAGCAAGTGGTGGGGTGGAGAGAGCACGGCGTCAAGAGGCAGAGTGGTAGGGTGGAGAGAGCACGGTCAAGAGCAGAGTGGTGGTGGAGAGAGCACAGTCAAGAGGCAAGTGGTAGGGTGGAAGGCAGCAGTCAAGAGGCAGAGTGGTGGGTGGAGAGACACGGCGTCAAGAGGCAGAGTGGTGGGTGGAGAGACGGCGTCAAGAGGCAGAGTGGTGGGTGGAGAGACACGGCGTCAAGAGCAGAGTGGGGTGGAGAGAACACGGCGTCAAGAGGAGTGGTAGGGTGGAGAGAGGCAGTCAAAGACAGAGTGGTGGGTGGAAGAGGCACGGCGTCAAGAGGCAAGTGGTGGGTGGAGAGAGGCGTCAAGAGCAGAGTGGTAGAGGGAGAGAGCACGGCTCAAGAGCAGAGTGGTGGGGTGGAGAGGCACGGCGTCAAGAGCAAGTGGTAGGTGGAGAGAGCACAGGTCAAGAGGCAGAGTGGGGGTGGAAGGCACGGCGTCAAGAGGCAGAGTGGAGGTGGAGAGACACGGTCAAGAGGCAAGTGGGGGTGAGAGAGACACGCGTCAAGAGGCAGAGTGGTGGGTGGAGAGAGCACAGCGCAAGAGGAGAGTGGAGGTGGAAGAGCAGTCAAGAGGCAGAGGGGGGTGGAGAGAGGCACGGTCAAGAGGCAGAGGGTGGGGTGGAAGACACAGGTCAAGAGGCAGAGTGGTGGGTGGAGAGAGGACAGCGTCAAGAGGCAGATGGTGGGGTGGAGAGAGCACACGTCAAAGGCAGAGGGGGTGGAGAGACACGGCGTCAAGAGGCAGAGTGGGGGTGGAGAAGACACGCGTCAAGAGGCAGAGTGGTGGGGTGAGAGAGGCACGCGTCAAAGGCAAGTGGTGGGGTGGAAGAGACACGCGTCAAGTGGCAAGTGGTAGGGTGGAGAGAGGCACGGCGTCAAGAGGCAGAGTGGTGGGGTGGAGAGAGGCACGGCGTCAAGAGGCAGAGTGGTGGGTGGAGAGAGACACGGCGTCAAGAGGCAGAGTGGTGGGGTGGAGAGAGACACGGCGTCAAGAGGCAGAGTGGTGGGGTGGAGAGAGACGCGTCAAGAGGCAGAGTGGTGGGGTGGAGAGAGGCACGGCGTCAAGAGGCAGAGTGGTGGGGTGGAGAGAGGCACTGTCAAGAGGCAGAGGGGGTGGAAGAGGACAGCGCAAGAGGCAGAGTGGTGGGGTGGAGAGAGACACGGCGTCAAGAGACAGAGTGGTGGGGTGGAGAGAGACACAGCGTCAAGAGGCAGAGTGGTGGGGTGGAGAGAGGCACAGCGTCAAGAGGCAGAGTGGTGGGGTGGAGAGACACACGGCGTCAAGAGACAGAGTGGTGGGGTGGAGAGAAGCAGGTCAAGAGGCAGAGTGGTGGGGGGAGAGCACAGCGTCAAGAGCAGAGTGGTGGGGTGGAGAGAGGCACAGGCGTCAAGAGGCAGAGTGGTGGGGTGGAGAGAGGCACGGCGTCAAGAGGCAGAGTGGTGGGGTGGAGAGAGGCACGGCGTCAAGAGGCAGAGTGGTGGGGTGGAGAGAGGCACGGCGTCAAGAGGCAGAGTGGTGGGGTGGAGAGAGGCATCAAGAGCAAAGAAATAAGTGAAATACTGAAGTCCCATTATGACTCAGCGCTAAGTGAGCCGTTGATCAGAATGAATTTTTATGACCAAGACTCAAAATTTGACTAATTTAAAAATGTCTGATGTAATCTTAACACCACAAGACAT
Organism: Cherax destructor; assembly: GCA_009830355.1. Classification (NCBI taxonomy): domain Eukaryota; kingdom Metazoa; phylum Arthropoda; class Malacostraca; order Decapoda; family Parastacidae; genus Cherax; species Cherax destructor. Next base: position 7,748 of record WNWK01011020.1, on the reverse strand, counting down.
GCCCATGCACTCCGCCCCATGCCCAGATTCGTGGAACCCCATGTTCATCAAGAACTGCAAGAAGCCCCTTTCACGTGCCTTAAGTATTCCATGGAGAGGGAGCACAGACAAAGGGATCATCCCACAGTTACTAAAAACAACAGATATAGCCTCATCCACAAACGTGACAGTAAAGCAATTGCAAAGAATTACAGACCGATAGCACTAATGTCCAACATCATAAAAATCTCTGAAAGGGTTCTAAGAAGCAAGACCGCCACTCACTAAGATATCCATCAGTTGCACAACCCAGGCAACACGGGTTTAGAGCAGATCGCTCCTGCCTATCCCAACTACTGGATCACTATGACATGGTCTTGGATGCTCTGGGGGACAAATAAAATGCAGATGTATAATATACAGACTCTGCGAAAGCCTTCGACAAATGTGATCATGGAGTAATAGCACACAAAATATGTGATAAAGGAATAACAGGAAAAGGTGGTAGATGGATCTATAACTTCCTAACAAAGAATAATAGTAAACAGAATAAAGTCAGAGGCGGCTACATTGAAAAGCTCTGTTCCACAAGGTACAGTACTCGCCCCCATCCTGTTCCTTATCATCATATCTGACATAGATATAGATGTAAGCCACAGCACCGTGTCCTCCTTTGCGGATGACACCTGAATTTGCATGACAGTGTTATCCATCGAAGACACTGCAAATCTCCAAGCGGTCATCAATCAAACCTTTAAATGGGCCGCAGAAACAATATGAAGTTCAATAAAGACAAATTTTAATTACTCCGCTATAGAAAACTCGAGGAAATTAAAACTGTATAGGAGTATAAAACAAATTCCAACCACACAATAGAGCGATAAACTAATGTGAAGGACCTGGGAGTGATAAGGTTGGAGAATCTCACTTTCAAAGATCACAACAATGTATCTACCACATCTGCTAGGAAAATAATAGGATGGATAATGAGAACATTCAAAATTAGAGATGCCAAGCCCATGATGATTCTCTTCAAATTGTTTGCTCTCTAGGCTGGAATATTACTGTACCCTAACGGCCCCTTTCAAGGCAGATGAAATTACAGACCTTGAGAATATACAGACAACTTTCATGGCACGTATAAGTACAATAAAGCACTTAAATTACTAGTTAATGGCTGATGTCCCTTGATTTGTACTCCCTGGATCGCAGGCGAAAAAGATACATGATAATATACATTTGGAAAATCTTAAGAGGGACTAATCCCAAATCTGCACATGAAAGTCTCTCCCTACGAAAGCAAAAGACTTGGCAGGAGATGCAACATCCCCCCAATGACAAGCAGGCGCGCCACGAGTACGCTAAGAGACAACACATTAAGTGTCAGGGGACAAACACTGTTTAACTGCCTCTCACCATACATAAGGGGTATTACCAATAGACCCCTGGCTTTCTTCAAGAAGGCGCCGGACAGGCACCTAAAGTCAGTTCCTGACCAGCCAGGTATACTCCAAGTGGTAGGGTAGAGAGAGGCACGACGTCAAGAGGCAGAGTGGTATACCTGGAGAAGGTTTCAGGGGTCAACATCACCGCGGCCCTTTCTGTGACCAAGCCTCGCTGTGCATCAGGGCCTTATCAACCATGCTGTTACTGCTATTGATAATTCCCCTTTTGTACGCTGGAAATCAGTTGAACAGTCTTGGGCCCCTGACACTTATTGTGTTGTCTCTTAGCATACTTGTGGCGCCCCTGCTTTTCATTAAGGGAATGTTGCATCTTCTGCTGAGTCTTTTTGCTTTCCTCAAGAGGCAGTGGTAGAGTGGAGAGAGGCGTCAAGAGGCAGTGGTAGTGTTGAGAGAGGTGTCAAGAGGCAGTGGTAGTGTGGAGAGAGGCGTCAAGAGGCAGTGGTAGTGTGGAGAGAGGCGTCAAGAGGCAGTGGTAGTGTGGAGAGAGGCGTCAAGAGGCAGTGGTAGGGTGGAGAGAGGCATCAAGAGGCAGAGTGGTAGGGTGGAGAGAGGCGTCAAGAGGCAGAGTGGTAGGGTGGAGAAAGGCGTCAAGAGGCAGAGTGGTAGGGTGGAGAGAGGCGTCAAGAGGCAGAGTGGTAGGGTGAGTCACATTAGACTGGAAAGTCAGGAGAGACAGGAAGAGGAAGTGGTGGAGAGGCAGATTGACAGGAAGACACCAACTGATCTGGAGTCAAAACCGGGAGGGGCAAAGTGATGGGAAGAGGCAAACAGGTGGGGAGAGGTAGTGGAAGACAGGTGGGAAGAGGTAGTGGAAGACAGGTGGGAAGAGGTAGTGGAAGACAGGTGGGGAGAGGTAGTGGAAGACAGGTGGGGAGAGGTAGTGGAAAACAGGTGGGGAGAGGTAGTGGAAGACAGGTGGGAAGAGGTAGTGGAAGACAGGTGGGAAGAGGTAGTGGAAGACAGGTGGGGAGAGGTAGTGGAAGACAGGTGGGAAGAGGTAGTGGAAGACAGGTGGGGAGAGGTAGTGGAAAACAGGTGGGGAGAGGTAGTGGAAGACAGGTGGGGAGAGTTAGTGGAAGACAGGTGGGGAGAGGTAGTGGAAGACAGATTGGGAGAGGTAGTGGAAGACAGGTGGGGAGAGGTAGTGGAAGACAGGTGGGGAAAAGTAGCGGCAGACAAGTGGGGGGAGGTAGTGACAGACAGGTGGGGAGAGGAAGTGGCAGACAGGTGGGGAGAGGCAGAGTGGCAGACAGGTGGGGAGAGGCAGAGTGGCAGACAGGTGGGGAGAGGCAGAGTGGCAGACAGGTGGGGAGAGGCAGAGTGGCAGACAGGTGGGGAGAGGCAGAGTGGCAGACAGGTGGGGAGAGGCAGAGTGGCAGACAGGTGGGGAGAGGCAGAGTGGCAGACAGGTGGGGAGAGGCAGAGTGGCAAGATGCAGATGGGTGGGGAGAAGTAGAGTGGCAGGAAAAGGCAGATGGGTGGGGAAAGGCAGAGTAGCAGGAAGAGGAAGATGGGTAGGGAGAGGCAAATGGGTGGAGAGAGGCAAATGGATGGGAAGAAGCAGATGGGTAGGGAGAGGCAGATGGGTGGGGAGAGGCAAATGGATGGGAAGAGGCAGATGGGTAGGAAGAGGCAGATATGTGGGGAGAGGCAGATGGGTGGGGAGAGGGAGATGGGTGGAGAGAGGCAGGCAGTGTGGGAAGAGGCAGACGGGTGGGGATAATAGAATTGTGGTGAGAGATACTCATTGGTTGTTTACTTATCCAGATATCTGGGTGACAAGCCTCAAATTATTATAATCAAATAAAGCACTAAACCGACACGGGTCATGCAGCGCTGTGGGGCAGAAAATAGTACCTGGGAGTGATCATGTCGGAAGATCTCTTTGATGACCATAACATTGTATCAATCACATCTGCTTGAAAAATGACAGGATGGATAATGAGAACCTTCAAAACTAGGGATGCCAAGCCCGTGATGACACTCTTCAGGTCGCTTGTTCTATCTAGGCTGGAATATTGCTGCACACTAACTGCACCTTTCAAGGCGGGTGAAATTGCTGACCTAGAAAATGTGCAGCGAACCTTCACGGCACGCATAACTGCGATAAAATACCTCAATTACTGGGAACACTTGAAGTTCCTAAACCTGTACTCCCTAGAACGCAGGCGGGAGAGATACATTATTATATACACGTGGAAAATTCTCGAGGGATTAGTACCAAACTTGCACACGAAAATCACTCCCTATGAAAGCAAAAGACTCGGCAGATGATGCAACATCCCCCCAATGAAAAGCAGGGGTGCCACTAGCACGATAAGAGACAACACAATAAGTGTCAGGGGCCCAAGACTGTTCAACTGCCTCCCAGCATACATCAGGGGGATTACCAATAGACCCCTGGCTGCCTTCAAGCAGGCACTGGACAAGCACCTAAAGTCAGTACCTGACCAGCCGGGCTGTGGCTTGTACATCGGTTTGCGTGCGGCCAACAGCAACACCCCGGTTGATCAGGCCCTGATCCACCATGAGGCCTGGTCACAGACTGGACCACAGGAGCGTTGACCCCTGGAACCCTCTCCAGGTATATTCCAGGTATATTCCAGGGCTACAAACAGCTGGGTGGAGAGGGGATCAGAGGTGAGGGGAGAAAAGGGCTGGAAGGGACGCTAGGGGCTATGTGTCAAAGTTCGTATAGTAAAGCAGTTGCTGACAAAAAGTCAAAAAGTGAAAGTCAAAGGCAGGACCGTCTGCAAGAAAGGATGATAAGGTAAGAGCGGTAGAGCGGCGGCGTCGGTGGAGGTAAATCCTGCGACCTCGCTGGTAAACGGGACAATCCACAAGAAAGTGAAGGGCCGAAATAGGGACCCGACAAACCTCACAGAGAGTAATAGGGCATCCCCCATGAGATGTCCATGGGTAAGGCGAGTATGGCCGATGGGGAGATGGGAGAGCAGAGTCTCCCGAGTACGGCAATGGTGATATGATGGTCACAAACCCAAAAGCGGTTTAATAGAGTGTAATTTGTTATGATGCATGTCTGACCACCGTTGTTGCCAACGGCCGCAAAGATGGGCAGAGATGATGGTAAAATAATCCCTGAACAGAATACCTCTATAGGAAACCGGAAGATCATGCACCACTGACCATGCAACAGCATCCACCTGTTCATTGCCCCACATATCAACGTGTCCAGGTACCCAACAGAAAATGACGTCTTTGTTTATGCTAGCTACATGGCACTGCGCCGGAGTTGAATACGGAGGACCAATGGATGAGGGGAATCAAATTGTTTAATGGCCTGTAAAGCAATGAGGGAATCCGAAATAATCACAAACGCTGAAGGAAACATACATGTAATATGGAGAAGCACTATGAGGATGGCATACAACTCGGCGGTAAAAATACTAGCTGAGTCTAACAAATGACCCCGGACATGTGACCGGAGGTGATCAAGAAAAAGAGAGCGAGAAGCAGCCATAGGTAGGAGAGCTTTAGCACACGACAGAAGGAGAGAACAGACACGACGGAACTAGGTCAAAAAAGGGTTAACAGGTGTACATATGCACTTATATCTACAGTTCACTTATCTGTTACAAGCAAATTTAGGGAATTTGCTTAGTATATCAAACAACAGGAAGAGAAAACGGGATGAAGTAAGCAGGGACGCCGATCTAATAACGGGCTTTTACTAATATCTGAGACCAACCTGTATATAGAAGGAACATGAAGGTCATGGGAGCGGACAAAGTAACGAAGGCAATGACCATCACGACGATCAGCTAAGAAAGGAACATTTGTCTCAGCATAGAGGCTTTCAACAGAGAATGAACGAAAGGCACCAAGGAATAAACGTAGACCCTGATGATGAAGGAGATTTAACTTAGAAAGAGTTGCAGGAGAAGCCGCAGAATAGACTTGGTCGCCAGACAAGCTTAAAAGAGGCAGCTGTCAGCTATATACCTGGTGAAAACTTGCTATGTGATGCTGACAAGTTTGTTTGTTTTTTGTACAGGGTTTGACAAGGTTAGGTTAAGGATTCCTAACTTTATTGACAAGCTAAGAGCTGTTACCTACATCAGCTCATTTGAAAGCCTTTTCATTATGAAACATACAAGTAGGGAACAGGATGAAGTTACAGCAATCTGTGAGCCAGCATTTTCATTTGATCAACTGACTTTATCTCGTTAATATCATTATGCTGTACGAACATGTTCCAGACTCGAGTCATCCTCAGATGAAGTGATGTTCTGGAGAAGGGTACAGCCAGAGTGAAGTTGCTGTTTGCTGCCCGTCTTGTTTTATAGAAGCTCGCTTCTCGCTGTCCTCGGAGTGGAGCCAAATGTGGTACTTTGACATTGTTGACTTTGTACATAACAGTAAGGCCACCCACATCCCTCCAGTGTCGAAGGCTCTGCTGAAATGACAGATCTATCCAGGATGGGTCCAGGCAAGAGATGAGTCATCTTGCTCTGTTCTCTACTTTGTCAAACAGTCGCAGATGAGATGGGGGGGGGGGGCAGTCAACCCAGGAAAGTGGAGCATACTCAAGGTGTGTGCCTCGTACAGAATCTTGCAACCTCTACTGTCAAACAGATGTGAGATACGTCAAAGTGCTGTACGCTTCCTGGCCACCTTGTTTACGATATTTACAACATGGTTCTTCAAATTGTGGTTAAATATCTATGGACAAACACTAGGACATTTTGTTACCTGGAGTATACCTAGAGAGAGTTCCGGGGGTCAACGCTCCCGTGGTCCAGTCTGTGACCAGGCCTCATGGTGGATCAGGGCCTGATCAACCAGGCTGTTACTGTGTGCCGCACGCAACCCGACGTACGAACCACAGCCCGGCTGGTCAGGTACTGACTTTAGGTACCTGTCCAGAGCCTGCTTGAAGACAGCCAGGGGTCTATTGGTAATCCCCCATATGTATGCTGGGAGGCAGCTGAACATCCCCCGTTTTTCATTGGGGGGATGTTGCATCATTTGCCGAGTCTTTTGCTTTCATAGGGAGTGATTTTCGTGTGCAAGTTTGGTACTAATCCCTCTAGGATTTTTCAAGTGTATATAATCATGAATCTCTCCCGCCTGCATTCTACCCTCACCCCTGCGCCTCACCCACCCAACTCCCAGCACCACCCCAACTGTAGAGGGTACTTTTCCCCTCCCAGCCCAGATGTCAGCGATGGCACAGGATCTGCCGGGCTCACGGGAACTTCCACTGTAGAGAGGGCCTGGGATCTGCAATCAAACTAGCGTCCACCAGGACGACGTTGACACGTCCCCATGGCTGCTCTCCCTCGGGCTGCTAGCGATGGTGCTACTGCAAGCAGCAGATCCTGGTGCAACCTGCTGCTGTTTGCAATGGCTGTCTGGCTGTCCTGCCGAAGAGGGACAGGCACCTTGCAACATCTGTTGTTGGGGCAATGGGTGCATTCCCTAGAATATTGCTCCTTACTCTGTCATTTGTTTACCATGTATGGACGTGTTTATGATTCATTACCTTTGTAACTGTCATGATTGTGACCAGCTCTACCTGGAGCTCATTACCTTTGCAACTTGTCATGATTGTGACCAGCTCTACCTGGAGCTCGTTACCTTTGCAACATGTCATGATTGTGACCAGCTCTACCTGGAGCTCATTACCTTTGCAACTTGTCATGATTGTGACCAGCTCTACCTGGAGCTCATTACCTTTGCAACATGTCATGATTGTGACCAGCTCTACCTGGAGCTCATTACCTTTGCAACTTGTCATGATTGTGACCAGATCTAGTTCATTACCGCTGTAACTTGCTCAGCTATCAAAACTTTGGAGTCCAGTCTCTGGACCAATTATGTACCTCTGTAATCTTTTGACCACCACCCACAGGATGGGTATGAGCTGCATAATAAAGATATTAAACTAAACTGCATTCTAGGGAGTACAGGTTGAGGAACTTCAAGTGTTCCCAGTAATTTAGGTGTTTTATTGACACATTTTGATCATAGAACCTAGATCACCCCAAATATACATGAAGATTGAGAAACAAAGGTTCATATAGGCAGAGGTACATGCCAGATAAACTGAACTGTATTGAAATCAAGCTAAACTTTTGTAAAATAGAGAGTGTATGTGTTTATGTATGTGATTCAATCAAACCACTGGTAGAATTCAGCCCAGAAACCTGCTGTCCCACCGTTGGCCTGGTGACTAAAGCTCTCGCTTCACACACGGAGGGCCCGGGTTCGATTCCCGATGGGGTGGAATTATTTCGAAGCGTTTCCATACACCTGTTGTTCTGTTCACCTAGCAGCAAA
>WNWK01011019.1:0-66869 GCA_009830355.1 Cherax destructor | reverse complement strand
TTGTAGTACAGTACCTGATCCCTTTTGGGGGGGTATTTTTACCTGATACCTTGTAGACAGAATTTGATACCTTGTAGACAGACCTGATATTTTTAGAAAAAGTACCTGATACCTTGTAGACAGACTCTGATACCTTGTAGCAGACCTGATACCTTTAATTCAGACCTGATACCTTGTAAAAAAAATTTCGCCCCCTTTTTGTAGTAAAGTATTTGATACTTTGTAGACAGTAATCTGATACTCTTGTGTGTACTCTGATACTCTTGTATTCAGTACTCTGATACTTTTGTAGTACAGTACTTTGATCTCTTAGAAAAGTACTCTGATATCTTGTAGTACAGTTTTCTGTACTCTTGTAGTACAGTACTCTATCTTGGGGGTAAAGTACTCAACAGTCTGCCCCCTTTGATACTCTTGTAATACAGTCCTAAAGGGGGACTCCCCCCTCTGATACTCTTGTAGTGGGTACTAAACCCCCTCCCCTTTTTTGATACCTTGTAGTACCGTACTCAACACACTGCCTCCTCTGATACTCTTGTAGTACAGTACTCAACAGACTTCCCCTGATAATCTTGTAGTACAGTACTCAACGGGCTGCCCACTTGATATCTGGAAATTACAGTACTAACAGACTCCCCCACTTGATACTTTGGGTCAATACTCAACAGACTCTTTGACGGGGGAAAAAGCACAAACAAATGGGGCCTGTCCGGGAGTTTTTGATCCAAGGTTTTGGGGGGAAAATTCCCCCTTTTTTGGCATACTAGTAACTCTATGGTCAAACACTTTAAAAAAATTTTCCCCTGTTGAAGACTAGGAGTTTGGTCTTGTACAACATCATGGGGGATTATCCCCCTTTTGGAGTCTTTTTTTTTCAAGGAGATGGAAATACTGTTAATGACCCTCTGGCTCAAAAAACAACCAACACTGGTATAAATTGTAAAGTAAATTCTTACAGGGGGAATTCTAGCCCCCCATAATCACTCTCTCTTATTTGTACTTATTTTCGTATTTTAAAAAAAAAGAATTTGGGGATACTCTGACTTTGTCAATTAGCCAAAACTTCGGGCGTTGGCAGGCCCCCAAAAGTACCCCGGGTGTGACGTACAACCGTAGTTACACCGCGTAACAGCCGAATTAATTAAAGATCTGTTGTTTCCTGATTCGGGGGTTCTGATTCAGAATCGGAGTCAGAGAGCTTAGCCCCCTTGGGGGAAATATGTCGCTAATTGATGTTTTTAAAAATGACAGCAACTCAGGCAGAGGTTTCTGACCCCTTTGGGTGCTCATTTTTCCCAAAAATTCCTCCTGCCCCCCCTTTTCAGACATTAGTACGAGTGGTTGGAAGCCCCAGCCTCTTACTAGTCATGTTTATGCTCCCTGTCTCTTCTTATACTAGCCCAAATCTAGACTCTTTGGCATGGGGGACTGGCTAACCTAGGGCCCCTCCAGAAAAAAACCCCTTTTTTCCTACATCCCCCTTTTTTTAAATTTCTCCGATATCTCAGGAAAATTTAAAAAGGATGGAACGCCTAATATTTTTGGGGGGTACAGGGGAAAATTTCGAGGAAAAATTCCATAGAAAACTTTTGTTTCCAGAGACAACTTTTAGACCCCAAACCCCCGCCTAGTAAGACTATAGAGGATACATTTAAGGGCAGAAAGCTGCATCGATGGTCCCTAATTTTTTTAGACAGACCTGGACACATATTTTGATGTGTTCGAGAATCAAGCAGGGCCATGACTTTCCGGGGAACTTGGGCTACTTTTTTCCCCAAAAAGCTTTGACTGGCAGAGCACAAACATGTACTGCTTTGCCATTTGCCAAATACTTTGGGTACGAAAAGTCAAAGAAACCATTCTTGAGCCCAAAAATTTGTTCCCCCTTTTTAAGTTACCAACGTGCTTTTCGTACGTTACAAGGACGACAGGGTCAAATTTTTTGGGGTTTTGGGGCCCGTGAAAAAAAGCTTGCTTTGAGAAGTGGTGTCGAGCCTCCCAGTCCCCAGACTTATGACACCTTCGTTCAGCCACTACTTCAGGGGGAGTTCAACACCTGTATGTCTGCTGATGTACAAGAATATCTGATCGCCCAAAAATTGCCACAGATATTCTAGAGACTGCAGCATTAGCTGACAACTATGAAATTTCCCCCACACAATTGTATGTAAAAAAACGGAGAAAAAAAAATTAACTAAAAAGTCCTAAATTGGCAAACCCAATCAGCTGATCGGGCCGGTCTAATAAAACTCCCCCCCTTTCTTCTCGTCCCTTTCCCCGGGGGAAAACCCTTTTGACATTCCTGAATCTGTCTCTGTAGCAAAAAAAAAAATTTAAAATACTAAAAGAAGAATGTCAAATGTAACTACTGTCTTAGGAAAGGCCCTTACTGAGAATTTTTCCCCAAAAGTTAGAAAGAGTTTTTAAGACAAGACCGGGGGGGCCCCCCCCACTCAAGTCGTATCTTCTTCGGTGAAAAAAGGGGGACCATCCTAGTAATATTTTGACCCCCCAGTTTTCGAGAATGTTCCTCAGAATAGATGATAGCATCAGACAGAGTATCTGATAAAAGATTCAGTCAGCTATGGTCCTTACTTATCGAGAGGCAAAGGGGGACTTGACGAATCTAAAAAGGGGGAATTTTATTTCCCCGAGACACAGGTAGTTATTTTACGTTGTTGAGATGATGTACCCCCTTTTTAACTAATGATCCCCTATCCCAGATAGATGTATTGTTAGAAGCCGGGGGAAAAGGTGCTGTTCTAAAGTACCCCCACAAAGTGTCCTTGAAAAAACTATTTTTGGGGGGTTATATGTCATTTGGGTTTTTTCCCCAGTGGTGAATTTCCTATCGGGTCAGTGGACTTGTTGATAAAACGATATCCTTCAGGCGGGTATTTGTAAGGAACCACTTGTGATTGATAATACCACGGGGGGAAAAACTATGCCATTGAAGATTGTAGAAAAAGCCTATATTATTCCCTCTCAGTGCAATAACTCGTGCTATAAAAAAGGATACAAAAAAAACCATCCTTGTCTCCTGGAGTTAGTTGATGATAATGACTTGGGGTTGAATATGTTATTCAGTGATTCTCTGCGGCCAGGATCACTACCCCCGACCCCCCCTACCTCATCAACCTGGTCAAGCCCCCTTTTTGATGTGAAGATTCAAACCCCCGACAATTTAATGGGGGAGGGGGTTTGTTGATCATTTTTTTGGAGAGACTGGAGATATAGCAGTTACTGAGAGTGAAAAAAGGGATCTCAATAATTTTTTATTATTACAGTAAACGTGTACTAAGGGAAAAAAGTACAAATCAGTTGTCAGCTGACAGTGATTTACCACAAAAAAGCATCTTGTTTTTTTTACCAGTTACATTTGGGAGCAAGGTCTTGATTTTCCCCCTTAGCCCCCGGGGGGAGGACATTTGGGTGTCAGGAAGACTTTGGAAAACTGGCAAAACATTTTTTTTGGCCGGAAGGGGGGACACTGCCCCCTTTTTGATCATGTGCGACGTTGCCACATCTGTCGGGTGAAAAACCCAAGCTCCCCTACCTAGTCGCTCGGGGGGGAAAAAAATCCAATCATGTGTACCACTTAATCAGCTCAAGGCCTACTCCCCCACCCCCCCTACCCCCGTTTACTTTAGAAAAAAGGAAAAGGGGAAACGTCAGCCCCCCCTGACATCTCTAAAAGGTATTTTTTCCGTTTAGAAAATTCAGTGACACTACAATCACTGATAATTTTTGGAACTTTGATGCTGATAAAGCAAGTAATGTTAAGAACATGATTTTGCAGAAACCCCGAATTTTTAGTGATGTTCCCGCGTTTTACTTGGGGGAATGACGTTGATGTACGGGGGGCATCACCTATTAAACAAAACACCATACAGAATGAGTCCAACGAAACATAGAGCATTGGGGAGGAAAAAAGGATTTTTTGCTATCTCATGGACTTATTGAACGCAGTAAAAGTCCATGGGCCTCACCGGGATATTAGTGCCCAAGCCCCCCGGGGGGTTTTAGGATGTGTACTGATTACAGGAAAGTGAAAATCTTTTTCCCTTTCCCCCTGGGGTTTTTCCCCCCCCCCCAAAAAACGGCCGTTGATCGTGTGTCAGGAGCACAGTATGTCAGCCATTTAGATCTTTATGAGGATATTATCAAGTCCCCCCTTTCTGAACGTGCTCAAGAAATATTTTCCCCCTTTACCGTTCAAGATGGATTGTTCAACTATCTCGTCACTCCCATTCGGCTTATGTAAGCTGCTTCGTCATTTCAACGTATTATCGAAAAGGGGTTTTTCCCCAACCTTTGGGGGGGGGGAGAAGCCTATCTTGGCGATTTATGGTGTACAGTGACGAATGGGAACAACACTTGACCCCGTCTCAGAGCTTTGTTTGAGAAACTGACACATTATAATTTCACTGTTAACTTGTGTAGTTTTGTAAAACCAAAATTTTATCTAGGGGGTTTTTTTTAGGCAAAAAGGGGAAATTCTCCTATTGATGCTAAAGTTCGTCATTGCAGCATTTCCCGTGCCACAGGATAGGGGGAAAAATTTTTCAAAGATTCCTGGGTATGGCAGGTTATTATCGCAGGTTCCCCCCCTAACTTTGCTCAAGTGGGTGCCCCCTCACTGGGGGCTCACTAGTAGCAAAAAATCCCCGGGTTTTTTTTGGACTCAAGATTGTTCAGACTCTTTTTCAAGGTTTAAAACGCTTTTGCTTTTTCCCCCGCTCCTGTTTTTCAGAGTCCCCCAAAAAACCCCTTTTTTTTGTCTGCATATGGTGCAGTGGTTATGCAGTGGGGGCGGTATTAATGCAAAGTCCCCCCCCCTGACATACCGCATCCTATAAAATTTTTTTTTTCCTCTAAAAAATCAAACGACATCGAAAAACTATTAATATTGAAAAAGAGGGGGTAGCTCGGGGTGTCGTTAGAACATTTTTTTTTTTTTATTTGGGGGGTTTCCCTTTTTTAAAAAAAAAAAATTTTTTTGACCACAATCCTCTCACCTATATTAACACCGAAAATAAAAAAAATAGGATAAATTAAAAGGGGGCTCTCAGAATCCGGGGCCCCCCCCCCATAAGTATTCCATATCAGTGGTTGTTAATGTTATTGCTGGCGCTCTTCCCCCCCCTTTAATTTTTCATTCAAAAAATTTTAAAAAAACGTAAAATTTTTCTTTTAATATACTATTTTTTTTCTTTTTTTCTTTGATTAATTAAGTTTTAAAAAAGGGAAAGTCAATACTGCCCATATAAATTTTTTTTGTAATCATGTCTAATTATTTTTTTTCCCCTGTATCTACAGTAATTTTGATTTGTATTTGGGGTGTTGTGAAGGAATACGGAGAGAAGTTTTGTGTAGTGTTTGGGGGGGTGTTTGTTGGACAATTTCCCACACCCCAACCCCCCCCCTTCTCAAAAACCTTATTCTCTCAAGTTTTCCCCCTTTTCATTTCCCGCCCTTTTCTGTTTTTTTAATTCCACTACCACTGTATAAGAGTGGAATGTCTCCCCCATCGCACAAGATCTTTTTGGGGAAAATCGCCCCTACTATGACCTCCACTTTTCCCCAGCCTCAGATGTCTCTATGCTGTCACCTCTCTCGGGGTAAAGGCATAACCGTATTATGCTAAAACCAAAATTGTTACCCCCAAGAAAGGGGGGCATATCTTAGTAAATAAACTTTTTTTTAAAAAAAATAATTTTTAAATTCTGAGAGACTGTTTGATCCCTTTTAGACTGAGAAATTATTACTTCTCCAAAATCGACCGTTTGTGTGATGGGGGTATTGCCCCAAATTTGGGCCTAAATTTTTTATTTTTTCCATTTTCAAAAAAATTTTTTATTTTTTTATATTCCGAAAAAAAAAAACGTTAATATCCTTTTATTATTATTGGAATTTTTGACTTATTTGCCCCCATTTAACTTTTATATTTTTGGTGGATTAATATTTTATATTGTTGGGTGGCCTTTTTTAAAAACCCCCTTGGGGGTTTGGGGGAAAATTTTTATGCTGCCTCCCCCTGTTCCCGGGAAAAGGGGTCAGTCCCCAAACCCAAACCCGAACTGGGGGGTTTTTCCTCTTCCCCTCTCTCTCTGGGCTGATGACCTCGTGGTCAACCCCTTTCCTCATTTCTACTTGTTTTCCCCGACATTAGACTTTTTGGGGGAAAATATCCCCTTCATGGTGGACGAATCCCCCTAAAAATCTGTGGAACTCTTTTCCCGAAAAATAAACTAGACTTTTATTTTAAAAATTGTTTTTTGGGGTTTTGTGTCCATTGCCCGATAAAACTCGGTCCGGGTAAAAACTCTGGACCTAATTCGAAAAAGGGCATCTGTGCACCGCCACAGTTTGGGGGGTTTTTTTGCTGGAACCTAGTTTCAGTAAAAAAGGGGGTTTTTTTGTTTTGGAGGGGTCTACTGATGGTCCCCCCCTTTGGGGGAAATTTTTTTTTCTCTTTTTCCTGGTCTGTTTGCTTTCCCCTTTTTATTGCTGTTTTTTTTGGGGGGTCATTTTTTTTGGGAAAAAAACAAAAAATTTTCCCCCTTTCTGTTTTTAGGCAGCTTAGCATTATTTTTCTTTTTTAAAGGGTTGAGTCGAATCTTAAGTTAAGGGGGGACACTCATATACACATTTATTCTTATTTTATATATTAAATTTTAAAAATTTTTTTACATTGACCTGATGGTCTTCTGAGTCATTTTTTTATATGTGCCCTCAGCCAGACTTTTTTTTTGGGGGGGGGGTGGGGCTACCCCCCAATTAACCTCCCCCTTTTCTTTAAATTTTTTTTTATTTGATTTTTTTTTCCCCCAGATTTTCTCACTTTTTAAAAAACCAAATATATGTTTGGTTATTTTCCCCATCAGTTCAATCCTCTTAAACTATATAATATTGGATAATAACCCCCATAAAATTTTTTTTGTTTAAAAGCCGGAACAGGCTGGATCCCCGGGGAAAAAATCCCCTTTTTTAAAAAATTTTTTTAGATTTCTATTATAAAACCCTGTCAAAATTTTTTAAACCCTCTGGGGAAAAAACCCCTTTTTAAAAAAAAAAATACTCAACACACTCCCCCCCCCGATACTCTTTTGTACATTTTAACAGACTGCCCCCCTGAACTCTTTAAATTCAGTATTTTGGGGGGGGGCCCCCCAATACCCGAGTATAAAGTATCAACAGACCCGCCTCCCTGGTATCTTGAATCAATTTTCAAAGCTCTCCCTCTGGGCCCCTTGTAGTCCCGAACTTTAACAGATTTCCCTCTTCTCTTTGTAAATACTCAACAGACTCTCCCCCCTGGGGGCTCTTGTAATACAGTACTCAACAGACTGCCCCCTCTGGGGGCTTTGTAGTGCAGTACTCAACAGACTGCCTCCCCCATTCTCTTGTAGTACAAAAAAAAATGACTGCCACCTCTGATACTTTTTTGTAGTACAATACTCAACAGACTGCCCCCCTGATACTCTTGTATTACAGTACTCAACACACTGCCTACTATGATACTGTGTAGTACAGACCAACAGACTGCCTCCTCTGATATTTTTAATTTCTCCCTTCCTCCTCTGATACTCTTGTAGTACAGTACTCACCACCACTGCCTCTTTTACCACCAGTACCCCTCACCACCACTGTCCCCTCTTACCACCAGTACCTCCTCACCACCACTGCCTTTTTAAACCACCAGTACCTCCCTCACCACCACTCCCTCTTTACCACCAGTACCTCCTCACCACCACTCCCTCTCTCTACCACCAGTACCTCCTCACCCCCCACTGCCTCTCTTACACAGTACCTCCTCACCACCACTGCCTTTTACCCCAAAGTACCTCCTCACCACCACTGCCTTTTCTACCACCAGTACCTCCCTCACCACCTTCCTCTTTACTACCAGTACCTCCCTCACCACCACTGCCTTTCTTACCCCAGTACCTCCCTCCCCACCACTGCCTCTCTTACCAAGTACTCTCCTCACCAATCCACTGCCTTTTCTCCCACTAAAAATTCCTCACCCCCACTGTTTACTACCAGTCCCTCCTCACTCACCACTGCCTCTCTTACCACCAGTACCCCCTCACCACCATTGCCTCTCTTACTACCAGTACCTCTCACCACCACTGCCTCTTACCACCAGTACCTCCCCTCACCACCACTGCCTCTTTACCACCAGTACCTCCCCCACCACCATTGCCTCTTACTACCAGTACCTCCTCACCACCACTGCCTCTCTTCCCACCAGTCCCTCCTCACCCCCAAACCCCCTCTCTCTTCCCAAAGTACCTCCTCACCCTCCTCTTCCCACCAGTACCCCCCCACCACCACTGCCTTCTTACCACCAGTACCCCCCTCACCACCACTGCCTCTCTTCCCACCAGTACCTCCCCCCACCACTGCCTCTCTTACTACCAGTACCTCCCACCACCACTCCCTTTCTCTTACCACCAGTACTCTCACCACCACTGCCTCTTAACCAGTACCTCCCACCACTGTCTCTTACCCCCAGCCTCCTCACCACCACTGCCTCTCTTACCACCAGTACCCCCTCACCACCACTGCCTTTACACCAGTCCCTCCTCACCACCACTGCCTTTTTACACCAGACCTCCCCACCACCACTGCCTCTTTTCACTAGTACTCCCCACCACCACTCCCTCTCTTACTACCAGTACCTCTCACCACTCACATGCCCTTTTAAATCCAGTACCTCCCACCACCATCGCCTCTCTACCCCAGTACTCCTCACCACCATTGCTCTCTTCCCACCAGTACCTCCCTCACCACCACTGCTTCTTACTACCAGTCCCTTCCTCACCACCACTGCTCTCTTACCAGTACCCCCTCACCCCCACTGCCTCTCTTACCACCAGTACTCCCTCACCACCACTCCCTTTCTTACTACCAGTACCTCCCTCACCACCACTGCCTCTCTTACTACCAGTACCCCCCACCACCACTCCCCTTCTTACCACCAGTACCTCCCTCACCACCATTCCCTCTCTACTCCAGTACCTCCCACCACCACTGCTTTCTTACACAGTACCTCCTCACCACCACTGCCTCTTTTACCACCAGTCCCTCCTCACCACCACTGCCTCTCTTACAGTACCCCCCTCACCACCACTGCCTCTCACTACCAGTCCCTCCCTCCCCACCACTGCCTCTCTTACTACCAGTACCTCCCACCACCACTGCCTCTCTTACCACCAGTACCTCCTCACCACCATTGCCCTCTTACTACCAGTCCCTCCTCACCACCACTGCCTCTTACACAGTACCCCCCTCACCACCACTGCCTCTCTTACCACCAGTACCTCCCTCACCACCAACTTGCCCCTCTCTTACTACCAGTACTCCCTCACCACCACTGCCTCTTTACCACCAGTACCTCCTCACCACCACTGCCTCTCTTACTCACCAGTACCTCTCACCACCTCACTGCCCCTCTTACTCACCAGTACCTCCCCTCACCACCACTGCCTCTCTACCACCAGTACCTCCCTCACCACCACTGCTCCTCTTACCACCAGTACCTCCCTCACCACCACTGCCTCTTACTACCAGTACCTCCTCACCACCACTGCCTTCTTACCAGTACTTCACCACTGTCTTCTCATACTTCCACCACCACTGCCTCTTACTCACCAGTACCTCCCTCACCACCACTGCCTCTCTTACTACCAGTACCTCCCTCACCACCACTGTCTCTCTTACTACCAGTACCTCCCCTCACCACCACTGCCTCTCTACCACCAGTACCTCCTCACCACCACTGCCTCTCTTACTCACCAGTACCTCCCTCACCACCACTGCCTCTTACTCAGTACCTCCTCACTCACCACTGCCTCTCTTACACCAGTACCTCCCCACCACCACTGCCCTCTTACTACTAAACCTCCCTCACCACCACTGCCTCTTTTCTACCACCAGTACCTCCCTCACCACCACTGCCTCTCTTACCACCAGTACCTCCTCACCACCACTGCCTCTCTTACCACCAGTACCTCCCTCACCACCACTGCCTCTCTTACCACCAGTACCTCCCCACCACCACGCCTCCTTACTACCAGTACCTCCCTCACCACCACTGCCTCTCTTACCACCAGTACCTCCCCACCACCACTGCCTTCTTACTACCAGTACCTCCCTCACCACCACTGCCTCTTACCACCAGTACCTCCCTCACCACTGCCTCTCTTACTACCAGTACCTCCCTCACCACCACTGCCTCTCTTACTACCAGTACCTCCCTCACCACCACTGCCTCTTTACCACCAGTACCTCCCCTCACCACCACTGCCTTCTACTACCAGTACCTCCCTCACCACCACTGCCTCTCTTACTACCAGTACCTCCCTCACCACCACTGCCTCTTACCACCAGTACCTCCCTCACCACCACTGCCTCTCTACCTACCAGTACCTCCCTCACCACCACTGCCTCTCTTACTACCAGTACCTCCCTCACCACCACTGCCTCTCTTACCACCAGTACCTCCTCACCACCACTGCCTCTCTTACTACCAGTACCTCCTCACCACCACTGCCCTCTTACTACCAGTACCTCCCTCACCACCACTGCCTCTCTTACCACCAGTACCTCCCTCACCACCACTGCCTCTTACACCAGTCCTCCTCACCACCACTGCCTCTTACCACCAGTACCTCCTCACCACCACTGCCTCTCTTACTACCAGTACCTCCCTCACCACCACTGCCTCTCTTACTACCAGTACCTCCTCACCACCACTGCCTCTCTTACCACCAGTACCTCCCTCACCCACTCTCACAGTGCCTCCTCACTCCTTCTTACTACCAGTCCTCCCTCACCACCACTGCCTCTCTTACCACCAGTACCTCCCTCACCACCACTGCCTTTCTTACCACCAGTACCTCCCTCACCACCACTGCCTTTCCTCGTACCTCCCACCACTGCCTCTTCCACCAGTACCTCTCACTACCATGCTCTTACTACCAGTACCTCCCTCACCACCACTGCCTCTCTTACTACCAGTACCTCCCTCACCACCACTGCCTCTCTTACTACCAGTACCTCCCTCACCACCACTGCCTCTCTTACTACCAGTACCTCCCTCACCACCACTGCCTCTCTTACTACCAGTACCTCTCTCACCACCACTGCCTCTCTTACCACCAGTACCTCCCTCACCACCACTGCCTCTCTTACTACCAGTACCTTCCTCACCACCACTGCCTCTCTTACCACCAGTACCTCCCTCACCACCACTGCCTCTCTTACCACCAGTACCTCCCTCACCACCACTGCCTCTCTTACCACCAGTACCTCCCTCACCACCACTGCCTCTCTTACCACCAGTACCTCCCTCACCACCACTGCCTCTCACCGGTCGTAAATATCATGCAAGAACTATTATGAGGTAACGAATGCCTTGTTCACTGCCAACAACCATGCAGGTTGTGGTCCTGGTGGTGGCACTGGTGTTAGTGGTGGCACTGGTGGTGCTAGTGGTGTCATTTGTAGTGTTACACATCCATGATTGATGTGTTCGTTGAACATTGTTAACGTCCTCTGCACTAAGAGAAAATAGATCAGTTGAACCATGATAATTCATCCACTACCACATTCAACTTGCCAGACAAGTGTGCAAAAGTGGGGTTCAACTCTTGTTTAAAATGGGTACCTGGGTGTTAGTGGACTGGTGTGGGTCGCATCCTGGGACAAAACTGATCTAAGTTCCGGGAAATGCTCTCCATAACAAGCAACTTTCTATATAGTAGTATGTCATTCATGTCAGCTAGGCCTGTGTACATGTTCTTGTAGAAATAAACAGGGATATCATTATTATTATTATTATTATTTGTATAGTCAAGGGCCATCTGGCTAATCGTCCAGTTGGTTGTTGATTCTGGAAGGGAATCAATGGAGTATGATGTGCTGGAGTAGCAGATGCAGCTATGTCAGGTGGAAAGGCTTTTTAAAATCAGGAAACTTTAAGACAGACACCGAAGTTAGCTTATCTTGTAATGTCTGGAGTGCTCGTTCTCGAGGGCAGGTCCAAGTGAAAGGAGAATCTTTCTTTAGCAATTCAGTTAAAGGAGCTTCAATAGAAGAAAAAATTGTGATATAAAAGCTCTATAGAAGCTGCTAAGTACACAAATGATCTTACAACATCAGAAGGTTGTAGGGTAGGACAACTTTGTTGCTTTGTTGGGTCGTAACCTGTAGTGACTGTGTCCAAGAAACTTGATCTCTGATCTAAGGAACTGACATTCAGAGGAGACCTGCATCTTCAGACTGGCTTCTTCAAGCTTACCAAGTACCAGATCTAATCTCTAGAGATGCATTTTCGTATCTTCTAACATGACGATTATATCATCTAAGTACACCAGAAGTGCATTACCTATGAGGCTTTTAAGAATATTCATCATTAGCCTTGAAAATGTGATAGGAGAGGAGTGAAGTCCAAATGCCATTTTGAGGAAATGCTAATGACCTGTAGGGGTAGAAAAGGCTGTTAGTTTTTGGCTGTCCTCATAATAATAATAATAATAATAATAATAATAATAATAATAATAATAATAATAATAATAATAATAATAATAACAATAATAATAATAATAATAATAATATCTTTATTTCTACACGTACATGTACAAGGTATACAGGCCTAGCTGATATCAATATAGAAAGCCCCTTATTGTGCAGAGTATTTCGGGCAAATTAGGTCCCTCATAAGAAAATAAGAAAGAAGGAACACTGCAGCAGGCCTACTTCCCCATGTGAGGCAGGTCCAATTCTCCTACTGGGTTAAGCCTAGTAGCACAAGCTGGTCAGGTCCAACTCACTCCCACCCCTACCCACTCATGTATTTATCTAACCTCTTTTTAAAACTACACAACGTCTTAGCTTCTATGACGGTACTCGGGAGTTTGTTCCACTCATCCACAACTCTATTACCAAACCAGTGCTTTCCTATATCCTTCCTGAATCTGAACTTTTCCAACTTAAAACCATTGCTGCGAGTCCTGTCTTGGCTAGGTATTTTTAGCACTCTATTTACATCCCTTTTATTTATTCCTGTTTTCCATTTATACACCTCAATCATATCAACCCTAATTCTACGAACTTCTAGAGAGTGCAGATTCAAGGCCTCAGTCTATCCTCATAGGGAAGATTTCTGATACATGGGATCAACTTTGTCATCCTCCTTTGTATGTTTTCCAGTGCATTTATATCCATTCTGTAATACAGTGACCAAAACTGTGCAGCATAATCTAAATGAGGCCTAACCAAGGATATATAGAGTTGAAGAACAACCTGAGGACAAGTCTAAGGTAGAGAAAACTTTATTATCCCCTATATTGCATAAGTCACCAAGAACAAGACGTTGGTAACGATCTAGAATAGTTTCAGCATTCATCTTCCTAAAATCAATTACTGGGCGCCAAGTACTATTACACAGCTGATCTTCGATTCATCCAGTGACTGGTGCTACAGTGGGGTGGTTTAACAGCAGATCAGCAGCAGAGTGACGTTTTCTGAAGACGTATTGACGGTCACAAAGAGCAAATGGCAGTCAAAAATCGCTGTCGTCCGCCGTGAGATTTATGTCCCAAGAATCTTGTCAGTGACACTGGTCTGTAGTTGCTGATTTCTCTCTGCTCTTCTTTTTGTGAACATTTACCTCTTGCCACAGAGAAGGTCATTTACACTGCTAGGCAGCGCTGATAGATGCAAATTGGAGATTAAGGATGTGTTCTGTGAAAGCATTCACTAGTTTATCAACGTCACCTTGGAGAAGAATATTCCAGTCGGAGGAGACGGACTCTGAGCAAAGAGCGGGGCAGTTTACTCTTTCCCACAGCCAGGTTGTGCTTCTACACTCTTCACTTCCTTCTGCTAGAGTATTCAGTGTCGTAAAGACAGATGATCCAACATAGCCAAGGGGTTGGAGAGTGACTACTGGGCCAGGGTAGTAACTGTACCTTCAGATAGATCACTACTGGGCCAGGGTAGTAACTGTACCTTCAGATAGATCACTACTGGGCCAGGGTAGTAACTGTACCTTCAGATAGATCACTACTGGGCCAGGGTAGTAACTGTACCTTCAGATAGATCACTACTGGGCCAGGGTAGTAACTGTACCTTCAGATAGATCACTACTGGGCCAGGGTAGTAACTGTACCTTCAGATAGATCACTACTGGGCCAGGGTAGTAACTGTACCTTCAGACAGAACACTACTGGGCCAGGGTAGTAACTGTACCTTCAGATAGATCACTACTGGGCCAGGGTAGTAACTGTACCTTCAGATAGATCACTACTGGGCCAGGTTAGTAACTGCACCTTCAGACAGAACACTACTGGGCCAGGGTAGTAACTGCACCTTCAGACAGATCACTACTGGGCCAGGGTAGTAACTGTACCTTCAGATAGATCACTACTGGGCCAGGGTAGTAACTGTACCTTCAGATAGATCACTACTGGGCCAGGGTAGTAACTGTACCTTCAGACAGAACACTACTGGTCCAGGTAGTAACTGTACCTTCAGATAGATCACTACTGGGCCAGGGTAGAACTGTACCTTCAGATAGATCACTACTGGGCCAGGGTAGTAACTGACCTTCAGACAGAACACTACTGGGACAGGGTAGTAACTGTACCTTCAGATAGATCACTACTGGGCCAGGGTAGTAACTGTACCTTCAGAAGAACACTACTGGGCCAGGTAGTAACTGTACCTTCAGATAGATCACTACTGGGCCAGGGTAGTAACTGTACCTTCAGATAGATCACTACTGGGCCAGGGTAGTTACTGTACCTTCAGATAGATCAATACTGGGCCAGGGTAGTAACTGTACCTTCAGATAGATCACTACTGGGCCAGGGTAGTAACTGTACCTTCAGATAGATCACTACTGGGCCAGGGTAGTAACTGCACCTTCAGACAGAACACTACTGGGCCAGGGTAGTAACTGCACCTTCAGACAGAACACTACTGGGCCAGGGTAGTAACTGTACCTTCAGATAGATCACTACTGGGCCAGGGTAGTAACTGTACCTTCAGATAGATCACTACTGGGCCAGGGTAGTAACTGTACCTTCAGACAGAACACTACTGGGCCAGGGTAGTAACTGTACCTTCAGATAGATCACTACTGGCCAGGGTAGTAACTGTACCTTCAGATAGATCACTATGGGCCAGGGTAGTAACTGTACCTTCAGACAGAACACTACTGGGCCAGGGTAGTAACTGTACTCTTCAGATAGATTACATCTGGGCCAGGGTAACTGTACCTTCAGACAGAACACTACTGGGCCAGGGTAGTAACTGTACCTTCAGATAGATCACTACTGGGCCAGGGTAGTAACTGTACCTTCAGATAGATCACTACTGGGCCAGGGTAGTAACTGTACCTTCAGATAGATCACTACTGGGCCAGGGTAGTAACTGTACCTTCAGATAGATCACTACTGGGCCAGGGTAGTAACTGTACCTTCAGATAGATCACTACTGGGCCAGGGTAGTAACTGTACCTTCAGACAGACACTACTGGGCCAGGTAGTAACTGCACCTTCAGACAGAACACTACTGGGCCAGGGTAGTAATGACCTTCAGATAGATCACTACTGGGCCAGGGTAGTAACTGCACCTTCAGATAGATCACTACTGGGCCAGGGTAGTAACTGTACCTTCAGATAGATCACTACTGGGCCAGGGTAGTAACTGCACCTTCAGACAGAACACTACTGGGCCAGGGTAGTAACTGTACCTTCAGATAGATCACTACTGGGCCAGGGTAGTAACTGTACCTTCAGATAGATCACTACTGGGCCAGGGTAGTAACTGTACCTTCAGATAGAACACTACTGGGCCAGGGTAGTAACTGTACCTTCAGATAGATCACTACTGGGCCAGGGTAGTAACTGTACCTTCAGACAGAACACTACTGGGCCAGGGTAGTAACTGTACCTTCAGAAGATCACTACTGGGCCAGGGTAGTAACTGACCTTCAGAAGATCACTACTGGGCCAGGGTAGTAACTGACCTTCAGAAGACACTACTGGGCCAGGGTAGTAACTATACCTTCAGAAGAACACTACTGGGCCAGGGTAGTAACTGTACCTTCAGATAGATCACTACTGGGCCAGGGTAGTAACTGTACCTTCAGACAGAACACTACTGGGCCAGGGTAGTAACTGTACCTTCAGAAGACACTACGGGCCAGGGTAGTAACTGACCTTCAGAAGACACTACTGGGCCAGGGTAGTAACTGTACCTTCAGAAGAACACTACTGGGCCAGGTAGTAACTGCACCTTCAGACAGAACACTACTGGGCCAGGGTAGTAACTGTAGCCTTCCAGAACAGAACACTACTGGGCCAGGTAGTAACTGTACCTTCAGAAGACACTACTGGCCAGGGTAGTAACTGACCTTCAGACAGAACACTACTGGGCCAGGGTAGTAACTGTACCTTCAGATAGATCACTACTGGGCCAGGGTAGTAACTGTACCTTCAGATAGATCACTACTGGGCCAGGGTAGTAACTGTACCTTCAGACAGAAACTACTGGGCAGGTAGTAACTGTACCTTCAGATAGATCACTACTGGGCCAGGGTAGTAACTGTACCTTCAGACAGAACACTACTGGGCCAGGGTAGTAACTGTACCTTCAGATAGATCACTACTGGGCCAGGGTAGTAACTGTACCTTCAGAAGAACACTACTGGGCCAGGGTAGTACTGTACCTTCAGACAGAACATACTGGGCCAGGGTAGTAACTGTACCTTCAGATAGATCACTACTGGGCCAGGGTAGTAACTGTACCTTCAGATAGATCACTACTGGGCCAGGGTGTAACTGACCTTCAGAGAATCACTACTGGGCCAGGGTAGTAACTGACCTTCAGAAGACACTACTGGGC
Source organism: Cherax destructor (assembly GCA_009830355.1). Taxonomy (NCBI): domain Eukaryota; kingdom Metazoa; phylum Arthropoda; class Malacostraca; order Decapoda; family Parastacidae; genus Cherax; species Cherax destructor. Next base: position 49,946 of record WNWK01011019.1, on the reverse strand, counting down.
CAGGGAGTAATGTACCTTCAGATAGATCACTACTCCAGGGTGTACTGTACCTTCAGATAGATCACTACTGGCCAGGTAGTACTGTCCTTCAGACAGACACTACTGGGCCAGTGTACTGTACCTTCAGATAGATCACTACTGGGCCAGGGTAGTAACTGTACCTTCAGATAGATCACTACTGGGCCAGGGTAGTACTGTACCTTCAGACAGAACACTACTGGGAGGGTAGTAACTGTCCCAGATAATCACTACTGGGCCAGGTGTAACTGTACCTTCAGACAGAACACTACTGGGCCAGGGTAACTGTACCTTCAGAAGATCACTACTGGGCCAGGTAGTAACTGTACCTTCAGATAGATCACTACTGGGCCAGGTGTACTGACCTTCAGAAGACATCTGGGCCAGGGTAGAACTGTACCTTCAGATAGATCACTACTGGGCCAGGGTAGTAACTGACCTTCAGATAGATCCACTGGCCGGGAGTAACGGCTAAACGACCTTCAGAAGACACTACTGGGCCAGGGTAGTAACTGCCTCAGAAGACACTACGGGCCAGGGTAGTAACTGTACCTTCAGATAGATCACTACTGGGCCAGGTAACTGTACCTTCAGATAGATCACTACGGGCCAGGTAGTCTGACCTTCAGAAGATCACTACTGGGCCAGGGTAGTAACTGCCTTCAGACAGAACACTACTGGGCCAGGGTAGTAAACCCGCTACCTTGAAAGACAGAACACTACTGGGCCAGGGTAGTAACTGTACCTTCAGATAGAACACTACTGGGCCAGGGTAGTAACTTACCTTCAGATAGATCACTACTGGGCCAGGGTACTACCTTCAGATAACACTCTGAGGCGTAACTGTGATAGATCACTACTGGGCCAGGGTAGTAACTGCACCTTCAGATAGATCACTACTGGGCCAGGGTAGTAACTGTACCTTCAGACAGAACACTACTGGGCCAGGGTAGTAACTGTACCTTCAGATAGATCACTACTGGGCCAGGGTAGTAACTGTACCTTCAGATAGATCACTACTGGGCCAGGGTAGTAACTGCACCTTCAAATAGATCACTACTAGGCCAGGGTAGTAACTGTACCTTCAGATAGATCACTACTGGGCCAGGGTAGTAACTGTACCTTCAGATAGATCACTACTGGGCCAGGGTAGTAACTGTACCTTCAGACAGAACACTACTGGGCCAGGGTAGTAACTGTACCTTCAGATAGATCACTACTGGGCCAGGGTAGTAACTGCACCTTCAGATAGATCACTACTGGGCCAGGGTAGTAACTGACTCAGAAGACACTACTGGGCCAGGGTAGTAACTACCTTCAAAGATCACTACTGGGCCAGGGTAGTAACTGTACCTTCAGATAGATCACTACTGGGCCAGGGTAGTAACTGCACCTTCAGACAGAACACTACTGGGCCAGGGTAGTAACTGCACCTTCAGACAGAACACTACTGGGCCAGGGTAGTAACTGCACCTTCAGACAGAACACTACTGGGCCAGGGTAGTAACTGTACCTTCAGACAGAACACTACTGGGCCAGGGTAGTAACTGTACCTTCAGATAGATCACTACTGGGCCAGGGTAGTAACTGTACCTTCAGACAGAACACTACTGGGCCAGGGTAGTAACTGCACCTTCAGACAGAACACTACTGGGCAGGGTAGTAACTGTACCTTCAGACAGAACACTACTGGGCCAGGTAGTAACTGACCTTCAGAAGAACACTACTGGGCCAGGTAGTAACTGACCTTCAGACAGAACACTACTGGGCCAGGGTAGTAACTGCACCTTCAGATAGATCACTACTGGGCCAGGGTAGTAACTGTACCTTCAGAAGACACTACTGGGCCAGGGTATAACTGCACCTTCAGACAGAACACTACTGGGCCAGGGTAGTAACTGACCTTCAGATAGATCACTACTGGGCCAGGGTAGTAACTGTACCTTCAGATAGATCACTACTGGGCCAGGGTAGTAACTGCACCTTCAGACAGAACACTACTGGGCCAGGGTAGTAACTGCACCTTCAGACAGAACACTACTGGGCCAGGGTAGTAACTGTACCTTCAGAAGACACTACTGGGCCAGGGTAGTAACTGACCTTCAGACAGAACACTACTGGGCCAGGGTAGTAACTGTACCTTCAGATAGATCACTACTGGGCCAGGGTAGACGTACTCAGCAGACATACTGGGGGTAGACCCTTCAAATAGATCACTACTAGGTCAGGGTAGTAACTGTACCTTCAGATAGATCACTACTGGGCCAGGGTAGTAACTGTACCTTCAGACAGAACACTACTGGGCCAGGGTAGTAACTGTACCTTCAGATAGATCACTACTGGGCCAGGGTAGTAACTGTACCTTCAGACAGAACACTACTGGGCCAGGGTAGTAACTGTACCTTCAGATAGATCACTACTGGGCCAGGGTAGTAACTGCACCTTCAGACAGAACACTACTGGGCCAGGGTAGTAACTGTACCTTCAAATAGATCACTACTAGGTCAGGGTAGTAACTGTACCTTCAGATAGATCACTACTGGGCCAGGGTAGTAACTGTACCTTCAGACAGAACACTACTGGGCCAGGGTAGTAACTGTACCTTCAGATAGATCACTACTGGGCCAGGGTAGTAACTGTACCTTCAGACAGAACACTACTGGGCCAGGGTAGTAACTGTACCTTCAGATAGATCACTACTGGGCCAGGGTAGTAACTGCACCTTCAGACAGAACACTACTGGGCCAGGGTAGTAACTGTACCTTCAAATAGATCACTACTAGGTCAGGGTAGTAAATGTACCTTCAGATAGATCTCTACTGGGCCAGGGTAGTAACTGCACCTTCAGACAGAACACTACTGGGCCAGGGTAGTAACTGTACCTTCAAACAGAACACTACTGGGCCAGGGTAGTAACTGCACCTTCAGACAGAACACTACTGGGCCAGGGTAGTAACTGTACCTTCAGACAGAACACTACTGGGCCAGGGTAGTAACTGTACCTTCAAATAGATCACTACTAGGTCAGGGTAGTAACTGTACCTTCAGATAGATCACTACTGGGCCAGGGTAGTAACTGTACCTTCAGACAGAACACTACTGGGCCAGGGTAGTAACTGTACCTTCAAATAGATCACTACTAGGTCAGGGTAGTAACTGTACCTTCAGATAGATCACTACTGGGCCAGGGTAGTAACTGTACCTTCAGACAGAACACTACTGGGCCAGGGTAGTAACTGTACCTTCAGACAGAACACTACTGGGCCAGGGTAGTAACTGCACCTTCAGACAGAACACTCACTACTGGGTCGAGGGAGGAGACAGATGTATGTAGAGAAGTCAACAAAGTTTCTCATGTCAAACATTGTAAGGAGCTCATCAAAATTCCTGTGTATAAAATGTTAGTTGAGGTCACCAACAATTATAAAATGTTGACATTTATGTTGAAGAAGAAGGAAGTCCACATTATCCATCAGGAAGTTGATGGAGTCTGCTTGCTATCACTCAGGTCTGTACATTGTACATGCTAGTACAGAGTACTAGTGGTTATACATAGCTTGAACATCTCTCTCTCTCTCTCTCTCTCTCTCTCTCTCTCTCTTTCCTTTCTCCTCCCTCACTCTCTCACCGACTATCGACCTCTTGCGACAGGCTGACGCGGTGTGCACGCGCGTGTGCTCGTACTGCTGCCTGCGTGCACCTCAGTGGTGCACCTCTCGCCCAGACTGACCCACATAGTGCACCTCGCTGGTGCACCTTACTGGTGCACCTTCCATCTCCACTTCTACCCGGTACGTGGATGCTCTAAACCCTTAAGGAACGGAAGAAACTCGCTCTTCTGAAGGGTGATAGGGAAGGTTCACTCTAACAGTTTCAACTGAACATCTCTGACGTACTAGTGAAGACTGTTTGACCAGTCACTGTTGCTGTCTGTACAACCAGTCACTGTTGCTGTCTGTACAACCAGTCACTGTTGCTGTCTGCACAACCAGTCACTGTTGCTGTCTGTACAACCAGTCACTGTTGCTGTCTGCACAACCAGTCACTGTTGCTGTCTGTACAACCAGTCACTGTTGCTGTCTGCACAACCAGTCACTGTTGCTGTCTGTACAACCAGTCACTGTTGCTGTCTGTACAACCAGTCACTGTTGCTGTCTGCACAACCAGTCACTGTTGCTGTCTGTACAACCAGTCACTGTTGCTGTCTGCACAACCAGTCACTGTTGCTGTCTGTACAACCAGTCACTGTTGCTGTCTGCACAACCAGTCACTGTTGCTGTCTGTACAACCAGTCACTGTTGCTGTCTGCACAACCAGTCACTGTTGCTGTCTGTACAACCAGTCACTGTTGCTGTCTGCACAACCAGTCACTGTTGCTGTCTGCACAACCAGTCACTGTTGCTATCTGCACAACCAGTCACTGTTGCTGTCTGCACAACCAGTCACTGTTGCTGTCTGCACAACCAGTCACTGTTGCTGTCTGCACAACCAGTCATCAACCGGCTCAACACCTTCAGAAACCAGTCTTTATTTCCGCCAGACATTATAACATGTTTTGGAAGCAGGTTGAAGAGTCTTGGTCCATGCATGTTGACACACAATGAATGATAGATGAGTGCAATTGTTAGTGTTATCTGAGTGTAATTGTTAGTGTTATTTGAGTGTAGTTTTTATTGTTATTAATGTTATTAAAGTGTTATTGTTAGTGTTATTAGTGTTATTGTTATTTGATTTTATTGTTAGTGTTATGTGAGTGTTATTGTTAGTGTTATTAGTGTGTTAGTGTTATTAGTGTGTTAGTGTTATTAGTGTGTTAGTGTTATTAGTGTGTTAGTGTTATTATTGTTATTGTTAGTGTAATTAGTGTTATAAGTATGTTTATTAAGCACCTCACACCCATCCTGTGGGCGGTGACTAAGACACATGATAGGGGCTTCCTGCAGTTCTTGATGAACACGGAGTTCCATGAGTCTGGACCTGGTGTAGAGTGCATGGCCATGTCATTTATTCCTTTTTCAAAGTCATATGGTGTTAGGATTATATCAGAAATGTTTGAAATAACCAAATTTTGAGTTTCTGTCATAAAAAAAATCATTTAGATTGTCGACTCTTAGTCTGATTAACGGGTCATAAACACTCATAGTGGAACTTCAGTACCTTACTTATTTCTCTGCTGTCATCTAAGTCCATTTCGTTTAAGCAGGGGTCCAATACTGGATGTGATTTTTAGCCCTAGATTTGGTATAGGAAAAATATTTTGCTTTTTCAATTTCATTTATGGTTTTAAGTTCTTCCTGTGTTTCTTGTCTCCTGTTTGATTCCTTAAGCTTAAGTTCGATGTTTTCCGTTTTTCTGGTCAGTGCCTCCTTTTGGATTTCAGATATACTGGCCCTTTTGAGCAGCTCTGTGAGTCTTTGCCTTCGCCTGTAGAGGGAACGTCTCTCTCTTTCTAGTTTACTTCTTCTCTTTTTTTTCCTTAGGGGAATGTGCCTTGGGCATACCTCAAGTGCTGGTCAGGAACCCTGCGCATCCATGTCTGTACTTCGATTATGTTGTGATCTGAGTGTATTGTCTTTGATACTGTTATATTTCGTATTAGATCATCATTATGAGTGGAGATAAGGTCAAGTGTATTTTCCAGCCTTGTTGGCTCCATTATTTGCTATCTTAAGGTGAATATGTTGCAGAGATTTAATACATTGTGTGTGTATGTGAATTTTCATCTGAGCTGCTTCCTGGGGTGATCTCTGCTTAAATATTATTTGCCACATTATTCCATTTTAGGTCTCTTAAGTTGAAATCACCCAGCAACGAAATATTTTGGGCTGGGGTTGGAAGATTTTCCAGACAATGGTCAATTTTTAAAAGCTGTTCCTAGAATTGTTGGGCAGTTGTATCTGGAGGTTTGTATACAATAACAATGACAAAGTTTTGGTTTTCAGTCTTTACTGCTAAAACTTCAACTACATCATTTGTGGCATTTAGTAATTCTGAGCAAATGAGCGACTCTGTGACATACAGGCCAAGCCTCCCCCTCCCCTCTTGTTGCCTGTTCTTTCTGTCCAATGTAAATACGTTATAACCTGGGATCCATATTTGGGTCTCTGTGAAAGCCGCAAACATTGCATTTGACTCTGTGAACAGTCCACCGATGAAAGGTATTTTGTTGTTTGTTGATGGTATATTTGCAAATGGGGACTTCATTTGCTGGAACTAATATCTGTTGTTGTGGAGTGGAGGCCACTGACTGTGCCTCCACTCCAATAGTGATCCCAGATGGTGCAGTATTTCTGTTACTTCCTGCCAGTTTTTTTATTTCTGGCACTAAAAAAACAATCTGTTTTCCGGAGTGGTTGTGACTATCATGGTTTGTTTTCCAAGGTCTGTGATCTGTACCTTCTTGTCCCCTTTAAATGGCGTGTCTGGCAGTGTGTATCGTAACACTGTCTTTCATGGACTGATGCATATCGCATTTCAGGCTGAAATAGTTTACAACAAGAACGGCATACTTCTTGCTCATGAGGTCCCGGCATTTTTTTTGGATGGTCAAAACTGCACGTCCCACCTGTTTTCCCAGATATTCCATGCCTACAGATACCCGAGGCATACAATTTGCACAGATTTGATTTCTGTTTGCCAGGATAATTTTGTCTATGACTGGGCTCCCTACTGGTGTAGTTTTTTCTGATCTCCCAGTATCTGCAGTACCAGTACCAACAGCAGTACCAGTACCAGCAGCAGTACCAGTACCAACAGCAGTACCAGTACCAGCAGCAGTACCAGTACCAGTTATTACTGGCAATGTATCAACACTATTCCCAGAAGCATTGTCCTGTTCTTCCCATCGCCAGCAGTATTGTTATTTCTGGATCTTTGGTGTTATTGGAGAGAGAGAGAGAGAGAGAGAGAGAGAGAGAGAGAGAGAGAGAGAGAGAGAGAGAGAGAGAGAGAGAGAGAGAGAGAGAGAGAGAGAGACAGACAGACAGACAGACAGACAGACAGACAGACAGACAGATTTAATATTAAAAAAAATATATATTAGAAATGATGAGGCTGAACGAATTTGGAAAAGCACTTTGAGGACATTAATGAAAGTGTTAAGTGTTTTACCGTCATTGATAATGACGTCAATATCCACTTGACACTGACCTCACTGCCAGTGATTGTGGCCCTTTAATATTCTTCCCCAGGATGCCACTCACACCAGTCCACTAACACTCAGGTACCTACTTTTTCCTAGGTGAACAGTGACAGTAGGTGTAAGGTAACTAACACCCAGGTACCTACTTACTGCTAGGTGAACCTGTGACAGCAGGTGTAAGGTGATTAACACCCAGATACCTACTTACTGTTTTAGTGGTGTTGTTGTGGTGGGTAGCATCCTGGGGAAGAAGAGCTAAGAACCACAGTGGCTCAGGAGGCTTCTTGAGTCAAACACAGAAGTCACTTCATCACTGGAGGAAGCAGAAGCAGTCAGTAGGTCACTGATCACTTCAAACTCACCTCTAAACTGCGTCCTGTCTCTCCAATACTGAAGTCATCTCTGCCTACTGGAGGAAATACGCCACAAAGCCTGGCTTTCTTGAATTACCCTGGGTTATTAACCCACCCCAACCCTGGGGTACACGGCCCCCATTCAAGCACTTAGTGAGAGTGCCACAGCTGGCACACTTCTCTAACACACCATAAAACCACAAAATGGAATTTAAATGAGGTTTAAACCTAGAGTTTATATTAGAGCAGCAGCGGTGAAGACTGGCTCTGGTTTAATTGGTAATGTGAAAAACTACAGTCACTAAACCATGGCAGCAGCACTTCACAACATGATGGTACCGAAGATGGTTTAATATCACAATAACACTGCTGGTGTTCCAACAGTGTAACTCACATAAACCAACATAACAATACTGCTGGTGTTCCAACAGTGTAACTCACATAAACCAACATAACAACACTGCTGGTGTTCCTACAGTGTAACTCACATAAACCAACATAACAATACTGCTGGTGTTCCTACAGTGTAACTCACATAAACCAACATAACAACACTGCTGGTGTTCCTACAGTGTAACTCACATAAACCAACATAACAACACTGCTGGTGTTCCTACAGTGTAACTCACATAAACCAACATAACAATACTGCTGGTGTTCCTACAGTGTAACTCACATAAACCAACATAACAACACTGCTGGTGTTCCTACAGTGTAACTCACATAAACAAACATAACAACACTGCTGGTGTTCCTACAGTGTAACTCACATAAACCAACATAACAATACTGCTGGTGTTCCTACAGTGTAACTCACATAAACCAACATAACAACACTGCTGGTGTTCCTACAGTGTAACTCACATAAACCAACATAACAACACTGCTGGTGTTCCTACAGTGTAACACACATAAACCAACATAACAATACTGCTGGTGTTCCTACAGTGTAACTCACATAAACCAACATAACAACACTGCTGGTGTTCCTACAGTGTAACTCACATAAACCAACATAACAACACTGCTGGTGTTCCTACAGTGTAACTCACATAAACCAACATAACACTGTTGGTGTTCCTACAGTGTAACTCACATAAACCAACATAACAACACTGCTGGTGTTCCTACAGTGTAACTCACATAAACCAACATAACAACTGTCCTCCATCAGTTTCACTTGTCAAAGTTCTTCTACATTTTAATTCAAATTACCAAGACGTCATTTAAAAGTCAAATTTGTTCTCGGGGTCAGAATGCAGCAGTTGCTAGGCTCAGTTGCTAGGCTCAGTTGCTAGGCTCAGTTGCTAGGCTCAGTTGCTAGGCTCAGTTGCTAGGCTCAGTTGCTAGCCTCAGTTGCTAGGCTCAGTTGCTAGCCTCAGTTGCTAGGCTCAGTTGCTAGGCTCAGTTGCTAGCCTCAGTTGCTAGGCTCAGTTGCTAGGCTCAGTTGCTAGGCTCAGTTGCTAGGCTCAGTTGCTAGGCTCAGTTGCTAGGCTCAGTTGCTAGGCTCAGTTGCTAGACTCAGTTGCTAGGCTCAGTTGCTAGCCTCAGTTGCTATCCTCAGTTGCTAGGCTCAGTTGCTAGGCTCATTGCTAGCCTCTCAGTTGCTAGGCTCAGTTGCTAGCCTCAGTTGCTAGGCTCAGTTGCTAGGCTCAGTTGCTAGCCTCAGTTGCTAGGCTCAGTTGCTAGCCTCAGTTGCTAGGCTCAGTTGCTAGGCTCAGTTGCTAGGCTCAGTTGCTAGGCTCAGTTGCTAGCCTCAGTTGCTAGGCTCAGTTGCTAGGCTCAGTTGCTAGGCTCAGTTGCTAGGCTCAGTTGCTAGGCTCAGTTGCTAGGCTCAGTTGCTAGGCTCAGTTGCTAGGCTCAGTTGCTAGCCTCAGTTGCTAGGCTCAGTTGCTAGCCTCAGTTGCTAGGCTCAGTTGCTAGGCTCAGTTGCTAGGCTCAGTTGCTAGGCTCAGTTGCTAGGCTCAGTTGCTAGGCTCAGTTGCTAGGCTCAGTTGCTATCCTCAGTTGCTAGGCTCAGTTGCTAGGCTCAGTTGCTAGGCTCAGTTGCTAGGCTCAGTTGCTAGGCTCAGTTGCTAGTCTCAGTTGCTAGGCTCAGTTGCTAGCCTCAGTTGCTAGGCTCAGTTGCTAGCCTCAGTTGCTAGGCTCAATTGCTAGGCTCAGTTGCTAGGCTCAGTTGCTAGGCTCAGCTGCTAGCCTCAGTTGCTAGGCTCAGTTGCTAGCCTCAGTTGCTAGCCTCAGTTGCTAGCCTCAGTTAGTGGTATCAGTTCCTTGGATCAAGAACCCTTCACCAGAATAAAGTCATCCCCTCATTAAAGAACTAAATGTCAAAAATAAACACAGTATATATACACTGAAGTGTATATATCATTGTGTATATACATTGAGAATTTACTTAAATCCTTATTTGGGTGATGTGTATGAAATGTGCTGGATGCATAGTATGCTCATATATTTTTAATAAATATTAGTCAAGAAGTGGGAATTTTGCAATGTTTTGGAACGAATGACTATATTTACATGCTATTATGTGTTCACTTTATTCACCACAGCCAGGAAAGCATCTGTCTGACAGAGGGAGACCTAACCTTAGTACATAGGTGATATAGAGACTTAATGACCTGCTGCCAGTTGATAGGTGCTGCTAAGACCCCTAGCTATGCTCAGAGCGTCCTCAGTGCTGAGGAAAGTTTGCCACTGCAACAATTTGAATTCCAAATCTTTGTTTTGCCTGAGGTCTCGTGATTATGTAAATGAGAGGGATTGTTTTAGGCAGAGTGATCCTCTCTGCTTGCCAGCCAGGAAGGTAGTTCCCTTCCTCCCCTCCCCTCCATCACTATTTCCTGCTGATGGAGGTGGTCCTCCACTCACTGTTGCTGATGGTGATGGCCCTTCACTGCTGGAGGCAATGGGGTTAGTTTTCACTGCTGGAGGTGGTGATAGGGGGTGGCCCTTCAGTGCCGGTGGTGATCATTCACCACCATCTTTGCTAATATTCAGGGTCTAAAGCCAGCAACAAACAACAAGATACCTTACATCCGTGGACTGCTTACAGAGTCAAATGCTATGTTTGCGGCTTTCACAGAGACCCACATAAAGGATCACTTGTACAATGAAATATGGATTCCGGGCTACAACCTATACAGATGTGACAGAGTGAACAGGCAAAAGGGGTAGGGGGGTTGGCCTGTATATCACAGAGTCACTTATATGCTCAGAACTACTAAATGCCTCAAATGATGTAGTTGAAGTATTAGCAGTAAAGATCGAGAATCAAAACCTGGTCATCGTGGTTGTATACAAGCCTCCGGATGCAACGTCCCAACAATTCCAGGAACAGCTTCTGAAAATTGACCACTGTCTGGAAAATCTTCCAGCTCCTGCCCCCAACATCTTGCTCCTGGGGGATTTCAACCTAAGGCACCTAAAATGGAGGAGCATTGCAAACAATGTGGTAGCAGAGATAACACCAGGAGGCAGCTCAGATGAAAACTCGCACACACACGAGCTTTTAAATCTCTGCACCAAATTCACCTTAAACCAGCAAATAATAGAGCCTACAAGATTAGATAATACGCTGGACCTCATCTTCACTAACAATGATGATCTGATACTAAATGTCATCATATCAAAAACAATATACTCAGATCACAACATAATAGAGGTCCAGACATGTATGCGGGAAGCCCAGACCGACAAAATGTGATCAGTCGCGAGGGAACCTTCTCCAAATTCAACTTTAATAACAAAAACATAAGGTGGGACCAAGTAAACCAAGTCTTAAATGATATAAACTGGGAAGATAGCTTAAGCATCACAGATCCTAACCTATGTCTAGAACAAATTAACTCTGTGGCACTTGAGGTTTGCTCAAGTCAAATTCCCTTAAGGAAAAGGAGGAGATGTAAACTAGAAAGAGAGAGGCGCTCCCTATACAGGCAAAGGCAAAGAATAACAGAGCGGCTAGGGAGACACTGGTCAGAGAAATAGCAAACATCGAACTAAAACTAAAGGAATCTTACAGGAATCAAGAAATGCGAGAATAACTAAAAGCCATAAATGAAATTGAAAATCAAAGTCGAGAACAACATCCAGTATTGGGCCCCTACTTAAACGGGAGGGGTCCTACACAGATGACAGCAAGGAAATGAGTGAGTTACTTAAGTCCCAGTATGACTCAGTTTTTAGCGAGCCGCTAACCAGACTGAAAATCGAAGACCAAAATGAATTTTTTATGAGAGTGCCGCAGAACCTGACATACACATGCCTATCTGACATCACCCTGATGCCAAATGACTTCGAAAAGGCAATAAATGACATGCCCATTCACTCCGCTCCAGGCCCAGACTCATGGAACTCAGTGTTCATCAAGAACTGCAAGAAGCCCCTATCACGTGCTTTTAACATCCTATGGAGAGGGACCATGGACACTGGGGTCGTCCCGAAGTTACTAAAAACAACAGACATAGCCCCACTCCACAAAGGGGGTAGTAAAGCAATATCAAAGAACTACAGACCAATAGCGCTAACGTCCCATATCATAAAATTTTTTGAAAGGGTTCTAAGAAGCAAGATCGCCACTCATCTTGATACCCATCAATTACACAACCCAGGACAGCATGGGTTTAGAGCAGGTCGCTCCTGTCTGTCCCAACTACTGGACCAATACGACAAGGTCCTGGATGCTCTAGAAGACAAACAGAATGCAGATGTTATATACACAGACTTTGCAAAAGCCTTTGATAAGTGTGACCATGGTGTAATAGCACACAAAAGGCTTGATAAAGGAATAACAGGAAAAGTTGGTAGATGGATCTATAATTTCCTAACAAGTAGAACACAAAGAGTAGTAGTCAACAGAGTAAAGTCTGAGGCAGCTAATGTGAAAAGCTCTGTTCCACAAGGCACAGTACTCGCTCCCATCCTGTTCCTCATCCTCATATCAGACATAGACAGGGATATAAGCCACAGTGCTGTGTCTTCCTTTGCAGATGACACCCGAATCTGTATGACAGTGTCCACCGTTGAAGACACTGCAAGACTCCAAGCAGACATTAACCAAATCTTTAAATGGGCTGCAGAAAACAATATGAAGTTCAATGATGAGAAATTTCAATTACTCCGATATGGAAAACGTGAGGAAATTAAAATCTCATCGGAGTACAAAACAAATTCCAACCACACAATAGAGCGAAAAGCTAAAGTCAAAGACCTGGGAATGATCATGTCAGAGGATCTCACCTTCAAGGACCATAACAGTGCAGCAATCGCATCTGCTAGAAAAATGACAGGATGGATAATGAGAACCTTCAAAACCAGGGATGCCAAGCCCATGTTGACACTTTACAAATCGCTTGTTCTATCTAGGCTGGAATATTGCTGCACACTAACTGCACCTTTCAAGGCAGGTGAAATTGCTGACCTTGAAAATGTACAGAGAACCTTCACGGCACGCATAACTGCGATAAACCACCTCAATTACTGGGAACGCTTGAAGTTCCTAAACCTGTACTCCCTAGAACGCAGGCGGGAGAGATACATTATTATATACACTTGGAAAATTCTAGAGGGATTAGTACCAAACTTGCACACGAGAGTCACTCCCTACGAAAGCAAAAGACTCGGCAGACGATGTAACATCCCCCCAATGAAAAGCAGGGGTGCCACTAGCACGTTGAGAGACAACACAGTAAGTGTCAGGGGCCCAAGATTGTTCAACTGCCTCCCAACATACATAAGGGTAATTACCAATAAACCCCTGGTTGTCTTCAAGCAGGCACTGGACAGGCACCTAAAGTCGGTACCTGACCAGCCAGGCTGTGGTTCGTACGTTGGACTGCGTGCGGCCAGCAGTAACAGCCTGGTTGATCAGGCCCTGATCCAACATGAGGCCTGGTCACAGACCGGGCCGCAGGGGCGTTGATCCCTGTAACTCTCTCCAGGTAAACTCCAGGTGATGGGAGGGGGGCGGCACTTAATGGCATGATTAGAGTGCAACAAACGAATACCTTTGGCATGCACACCTTCGGGTCTGCCATGAACTATACATCCTGAATTTGTCAATACAAAATCACTATTCTGCAAGTCATCTTAGCCTATTACAACCAAGGTTAACCACTGCCATCAAAGGTGAATCGACCATCCTATTACTGGAATTATTAACTTCGAACTGGCCTGATGGCTAAAAGCTCTCGCTTCACACGGCGAGTGTTCGGGTTCGATTCCCAGCGAGGGTAGAAACATTGGGCATGTTTCCTTACACTGGTTGTCTATGTTCCCCATCAGTAAAATGGGTACCTGGGTGTTAGTGGACTGGTGTGGGTCGCATCCTGGGACAAAACTGACCTAATTTGCGGGAAATGGTCAGCATAACAAGGGGCTTTCTATATAGTAGTATGTCATTGATGTCAGCTATGGTCTGTATACCTTGTACATGTACTTGTAGAAATAAAGATTTTTTTTTTTTCAACAAGTCGGCCGTCTCCCACCAAGGCAGGATGACCCAAAAAAAAAAAAAAAAAAAAAAAAAAAAAAATATATATACTTTCATCATCATTCAACACTTTCACCACACTCATACATAATCACTGTCTTTGCAGAGGCGCTCAGATACGACAGCTGAGAATAGTCCCTCCCAGCTGTCACTATCCCAGACCCCTCCTTTAAAGTGCAGGCATTGTACTTCCCATTTCCAGGACTCAAGTCCAACTAAATCAATTAACTGGTTTCCCTGAATCCCTTCACAAAATGTTACCCTGCTCACACTCCAACAGCTCGTCAGGTCCCAAAAACCATTCGTCTCCATTCACTCCTATCTAACACGCTCACACATGCTTGCTGGAAGTCCAAGCCCCTCGCCCACAAAACCTCCTTTACCCACTCCTTCCAACCTTTTCGAGGACGACTCCTACTCCGCTTTCCTTTCCCTACAGATTTATATGCTCTCCAATTCATTCTACTTTGATCCATTCTCTCTAAATGACCAAACCACCTCAACAACCCCTCTTCAGCCCTTTGACAAATACTTTTAGTAACTCCACACCTTCTCCTAATTTCCACATTCCGAATTTTCTGCATAATATTTACACCACACATTGCCTTTAGACAGGACATCTCCACTGCCTCCAGCCGCCTCCTCACTGCAGCATTTGCAACCCATGCTTCACACCCATATAAGAGTCTTGGTACCACTATACTTTCGTACATTCCCTTCTTTGCCTCCATGGATAGCGTTTTTTGTCTCCACAGATACCTCAACGCACCACTCACCTTTTTTTCTTCATCAATTCTATGGTTAACCTCATCCTTCATAAACCCATCCGCTGATACGTCAACTCCCAAATATCTGAAAACATTTACTTCTTCCATAATCCCTCTCTCCAATGTGATATCCAATTTTTCTTTATTTAAATCGTTTGATACCCTCATCACCTTACTCTTATCTATGTTCACTTTCAACTTTCTACCTTTACACACTCTCCCAAATTCGTCCACTAACATTTGCAACTTTTCTTTAGAATCTCCCATAAGCACAGTATCATCCGCAAAAAGTAACTGTGTCAACTCCCATTTTGCATTTAATTCCCCATAATTTAATCCCACTCCTCTCCCCAACACCCTAGCATTTACTTCTTTTACAACCCCATCTATAAATATATTAAACAACCATGGTGACATTACACATCCCTGTCTAAGACCTACTTTTACCGGGAAGTAATCTCCCTCTCTCCTACACACCCTAACCTGAGCCTCACTATCCTCATAAAAACTCTTTACAGCATTCAGTAACTTACTACCTATTCCATACACTTGCAATATTTGCCACATTGCTCCCCTATCCACTCTATCATATGCCTTTTATAAATCCATAAATGCAATGAAAACTTCCCTACCTTTATCTTAATACTGTTCACATATATGCTTCACTGTAAACACTTGATCTACACATCCCCTACCCACTCTAAAGCCTCCTGGCTCATCTGCAATCCTACTCTCTGTCTTACCTCTAATTCTTTCAATAATAACCCTACTGTACACTTTATCTGGTATACTCAGTAAACTTATTCCCCTATAATTCTTACAGTCTCTTTTATCCCCCTTCCCTTTATATAAAGGAACTATACATGCTCTCTGCCAATCCCTAGGTACCTTCCCCTCTTTCATACATTAATTAAACAACAATACCAACCACTCCAACACTATATATTCCCCTGCTTTTAACATTTCTGTCATTATCCCATCAGTTCCAAATGCTTTACCCCCTTTCATTCTACGTAATGCCTCACGCACCTCCCCCACACTCACATCCTGCTCTTCTTCACTCCTAAAAGATGTTATACCTCCCTGGCCAGTACATGAAATTACCGCCTCCCTTTTTTCATCGACATTTAAAAGTTCCTCAAAATATTCCCGCCATCTACCCAATACCTCCAGCTCCCCATCTACTAACTCCCCTACTCTGTTTTTAACTGACAAATCCATTCGTTCCCTAGGCTGTCTTACCTTGTTAATCTCACTCCAATTTTTTTCTTGTTTTCAG
The DNA here is from genome assembly GCA_009830355.1 of Cherax destructor. Taxonomy (NCBI): domain Eukaryota; kingdom Metazoa; phylum Arthropoda; class Malacostraca; order Decapoda; family Parastacidae; genus Cherax; species Cherax destructor. The sequence goes on along the minus strand of WNWK01011019.1, from coordinate 33,895 downwards.
CAAAATTTCTTGACAGAGCCTCTCCCATTCTTTCATATGCTCTTCTTTTGCACTCTCTCACCACTCTCTTCACCTTTATTTTACTCTCCATATACTCTGCTCTTCTATTAACACTTCTGTATTGTAAAAACCTTTCCTAAGATACCTTTTTCTCTTTTATCACACCCTTTACTTCTTCATTCCACCACTCAGTCCTCTTTCCTCCTGCACCCACCCTCGTATAGCCACAAACTTCTGCCCCACATTCTAATACTTCATTTTTAAAACTATCCCAACTCTCTTCAACCCTCCCCCTACTCCTACTTGCACTAGCCCACCTTTCTGCCAATAGTTGCTTATATCTCACCCTAACTTCCTCCTCCCTTAGTTTATACACTTTTACCTCTCTCTTACTTGCTGTTGCCATTTTCTTTTTGTCTCATCTACCTTTTACTCTAACTGTAGCTACAACTAAATAATGATCTGATATATCCGTTGCCCCTCTATAAACATGTACATCCTGAAGCCTACCCATCAACCTTTTATCCACCAATACATAATCTAACAAACTACTTTCATTACGTGCTATATCATATTTTGTATACTTATGTATTCTCTTTTTCATAAAATATGTATTACTTATTACCAAACCTCGTTTTACACATAGCTCAATTAATGGTTCCCCATTTACATTTACCCCTGGCACCCCAAATTTACCTACTACTCCCTACACAACATTTTTACCCACTTTAGCATTAAGATCCCCAACCACAATTACTCTCTCACTTGGTTCAAAACTCCCCACACACTCACTCAACATTTCCCAAAATCTCTCTCTCTCTCTACACTCCTCTCTTCTCCAGGTGCATAAACACTTACTATAACCCACTTTTCACATCCAACCTTTATTTTACTCCACATAATCCTTGAATTTATACATTTATATTCCCTCTTTACCTGTCATAACTGATTAATAAAAATAATAATATAATAATAATAATAATATTTTTATTTCGATGCATGTTACAAGTGTACATTGTTATTGGTAGTTACAATTATAAGACTGTAATGCAAGGAGAGCCACTGGCATGCCATGGCATTAGGGGCAGCTTATTCTAAAGACTTATTCACTAAGTACTTAATGCTAGAGAAATTTATTGAGTTTATTCTAGTTATGTATTATTTCAAATTACAATATGATTATACATACTATTTAAAGACAATACTAGAGAAATTGGTTGAGTTTAATCTAGTTGTATATTTTATTTCAAGTTACAATATGTTGATGCTATACTAGTATAATAACAATACTAGAAAAATTTATTGAGTATCTTCTAGTTATATATTTTATTTCAAATTAACAAAATGATGATACTATTCTATTTTAAATGACAATATGATGATATGAAATTGCAACAAGTGTTAAGGAGGATGACAATATTAAACTGAGATTATCTTAAGTAAAATAACATTGGGTTTGAAAGTTTGTTTCAGTATGAGTATTTAGTATAGGGTGAGTAGGTGATTTTTGAGAAGAGTCTTGAATTGATTTTCTGACAAGGTTAACTTAATATTTACTGGTAATGAATTCCAGATTCTGGGGCTCTTTATGTGCATAGAATTTTTACATTGGTTAGTATGGACTCGGGGTATGTCAAATAGTGATCTGTGTCTTGTGTCATGGTCGTGGGACCTATTAAAGTTGTTGAGGAGAATTTTGAGCGGAGGGTTGATATTAGCATGTAGAGTTTTATGTATGTAGAAGGCACATGAATAGGTATGAATATTTTTTATGGTGAGTAGTTTTAAAGTTTTGAATATAGGTGGAGTATGCTGTCTAGAGTGGGAATTTGTTATTGCCACTCCTTCTTTAGCTCTAACTCTATTTGAAACCCATGACCTAATCCCATTTATTTCTCCCCACTGAAACTCTCCTACCCCCTTCAGCTTTGTCTCACTTTAAGCCAGGACATCCAGCTTCTTTTCATTCATAACATCTACAATCATCTCTTTCTTATCATTCGCACAACATCCACGCACATTCAAACATCCCACTTTGACGGTTTTCTTCTTTTTATTTTTAGTAAATCTATACAGGAAAAGGGGTTACTAGCCCATTGTTCCCGGCATTTTAGTTGACTTTTACAACACGCATGGCTTACGGAGGAAAGATTCTTATTCCACTTCCACATGGATATGAAAGGAAACGCAATAAGAACAAGAACTATTAAGATACAATCAAAGAAAACTCGGATGAGTGTGTATACATAAACGTGTACATGTATGTGTAGTGTGACCTAAGTGTAAGTAGAAGTAGCAAGACATACCTGAAATCTTGCATGTTTATGAGACAGAAAAAAGACACCAGCAATCCTACCATCATGTAAAACAATTACAGGCTTCCGTTTTACACTCACTTGGCAGGACGGTAGTACCTCCCTGGGTGGTTGCTGTCTACCAACCTACTACAAATAAAGATATTATTATATTATTATTATTATTATCAAAGAGAGGCTTAATGGCCTATGAGGTTACCTCACTTCTATAAACACCTCAGACACTGCTAGACTCTCTCATGCTTATAGGTGTTTAACAATATGGAGCTGTGTCTCTGTCATTGCTGGTGTAGTGATTCTCTGAGCATTTTTACACCAGAACTCTATCCTCCATTAAGTTTAATTTGTCCAAGTCAGACGAGAATGTCGTCTTACAGTTTTATTCACCTGTGTGAGGGTTATTGTTCCAGTCACGGTATTGCGCCTTTCTGTTCTTCAATTTGTTCCTTAACTGTACATTATTCGTTCCAGAAGGTTGTTCCAGTGACGTTACCGAACGAATTTGTTCCCATAAGGAATAATGTAAATTAGATTAGTCCGTTTAGATCCCTAAAAATACACTTACAAAAGCACTTACAATAATACACTTACATAATTGTTTGAGTTGGGAGCTGTACGAAACTCGGGGTACCACTTACATGTACGTTGCTCATACGTTGTGGTGGCTGGAATATATGTGCAAACAAAAGTGATCTGCTATATTCTATATCCTACACAGTTTCTGATTGTTTGTTTACTCTGTAAGACGACTGTTTTGTGTTACTGGTCCACTGAAACACAATAGTGCTTCACTGTTGTTGGTGGTGATGGGTGGTGACCATCACTACCACTACCACCATCACCACCACTACCACCATCACCATCACTACCACCATCACCACCACTACCACTACCACCATCACTACCACAATCACTACCACCACCACTACCACCACCACTACCACCATCACCACCACTACAACCATCACTACCACCATCACTACCACTATCACCATCACTACCACTACCACCATCACCATCACCACCACTACCACCATCACTACCACCATCACTACCACTACCACCATCACCATCACCACCACTACCACCATCACTACCACCATCACTACCACCATCACTACCACTACCACCATCACTACCACCATCACCACCACTACCATCACCACCACTACCACCATCACAATCACTACCACTACCACCATCACTACCACCATCACTACCACCATCACTACCACCATCACTACCACCATCACTTCCACCATCACTACCACCATCACTCACCACCACCATCACCACCACTACCATCACCACCATTACCACCATCACCATCACTACCATTACCACCATCACTACCACCATCATCATCACTACCACCATCACTACCACTGCCACTACCACCATCACCATCACCACCACTGACCATCACCATCACTACCACTACCACCATCACTACCACCATCACCACCACTACCATTATCACTACCACTACCACCATCACTACCACCACCACTACCACTAACACCATCACTACCACCACCACTACCACCACCACTACCACCATCACCATCACTACCATCACCACCACTACCACCATCACCTTACTACCACCACCACCACTACCACCATCTCTACCACTACCACCATCACTACCACCACCACTACCACCATCACCATCACTATCATCACCACCACTACCACCATCACTACCACTACCACCATCACCACCACTACCACCATCACTACCACTACCACTACCTCTACCACTACCACCATCACTACCACCACCACTACCACCATCACCATCACTACCATCACCACCACTACCCCCATCACCTCCACCACCACTACCACCATCACCATCACTACCATCACCACCACTACCACCATCACCACCACTACCACCACCACTACCACCACCACCATCACCATCACTACCACCACCACTACCACTATCGCCATCACTACCATCACCACCACTACCACTATCACTACCATCACCACTACTACCACCATCACTACCATCACCACCACTACCACCATCACTACCACTACCACCATCACTACCAATACCACTACCACAATCACCACCACTACCACCATCACCATCACTACCATCACCACCACTACCACCATCACCACCACTACCACCATCACTACCACTACCACCATCACTACCACCACCACCATCACCATCACTACCACCACCACTACCACCATCACTACCATCACCACCACTACCACTATCACTACCACTACCACCATCACTAGCAATACCACTACCACCATCACCACCACTACCACCATCACCATCACTACCATCACCACCACTACCACCATCACCATCACTACCATCACCACCACTACCACCATTGCTACCATCACCACCACTACTACCATCACTACCACTACCACCATCACTAGCAATACCACTACCACCATCACCACCACTACCACCATCACCATCACTATCATCACCACCACTACCACCATCACCATCACTACCATCACCACCACTACCACCATCACTACCATTACCACCACTACTACCATCACTACCACTACCACCATCACTACCAATACCACTACCACCATCACCACCACTACCACCATCACCATCACTACCATCACCACCACTACCACCATCACCATCACTACCACCACCACCAACTGGTTTCAGCTGGGTGCCCAGGTTAAAGCTTTCCATTTCCTCAGATATCCCTCAACCAGATGGTGCGTAGAACAGCTGGTCACCCTCCCAGCTGGCTGTCACATTTCCCCTCCTCCTCTTCCTCCTCCTCCAGAATTCGTTCAACAGTTGCCTTTTACTTAAATAAATACGTATATGTATATAAATACCTAAAAAATTATATCTTTTTTTTTGGACAGGTGCTAGGAGCGTGAACTAGGCAAATAAGTGCCTAGCAGCTAGGGAAACAAGCACCATGCTAGAACCTAGCAGCTCTGAGGAGGAATCTGAGGGTGAAGTTCAGGAGGAGCCTGTGAGAGGTCACCCAGCACGAGCTGGGGCAGCAAGTACCAGCCATGACTACCATGCTACTGACGGAGGAAGTACCCAGACAGTGGCTACCCATCCCTCACTGCAAGTGCCCAGCACCACTGGCTCCCTGCCCAGGTCAGTACCTCTGCATTCTCTAACTCTTTCTTTCTTCCTGAGTCTATCTGCTAAGTTTTATCATGTATACTATACCCATGCTGTGGGTAGTAGTCACAATATTACAGTCACATAATGGGTCCAGGGATTGGGCCCATATATATAGGGACCAATATACAGTGCGTGGAAATTCGTGCAATGCCTCTTGAAATGCAATATGAATTAACCATTTATTGTAGACAATTAACGAAAACTTCATGTGTTGCCTGGTACACTCGCTACCTCACACACACACACTCCATGTGTTGCCTGGTACACTCACTACCTCACACACACTCCATGTGTTGTCTAGTACACTCGCTACCTCACACACACTCCATGTGTTGCCTGGTACACTCACTACCTCACACACACTCCATGTGTTGCCTGGTACACTCACTACCTCACACACACTCCATGTGTTGTCTAGTACACTCGCTACCTCACACACACTCCATGTGTTGTCTAGTACACTCACTACCTTACACACACTCCATGTGTTGTCTAGTACACTCACTACCTCACACACACTCCATGTGTTGCCTGGTACACTCACTACCTTACACACACACTCCATGTGTTGTCTAGTACACTCACTACCTCACACACACTCCATGTGTGCCTGGTACACTCACTACCTCACACACTCCATGTGTTGTCTAGTACACTCGCTACCTCACACACACTCCATGTGTTGCCTGGTACACTCACTACCTACACACACTCCATGTGTTGTCTAGTACACTCCTACCCACACACACTCCATGTGTTGCCTGGTACACTCACTACCTTACACACACACTCCATGTGTTGTCTAGTACACTCCTACCTCACACACACTCCATGTGTTGCCTGGTACACTCATACCTACACACACACTCCATGTGTTGTCTAGTACACTCACTACCTCACACACACTCCATGTGTTGCCTGGTACACTCACTACCTTACACACACACTCCATGTGTTGTCTAGTACACTCGCTACCACACACACTCCATGTGTTGCCTGGTACACTCTACTCACACACACACACACTCCATGTGTTGCCTGGTACACTCACTACCTCACACACACTCCATGTGTTGTCTAGTACACTCTCTACCTCACACACACTCCATGTGTTGCCTGGTACACTCGCTACTCACACACACACACATCCATGTGTTGCCTGGTACACTCACTCCTCACACACACTCCATGTGTTGTCTAGTACACTCACTACCTCACACCACACACTCCATGTGTTGCCTGGTACACTACTACCTCACACACACTCCATGTGTTGCCTGGTACACTCACTACCTCACACACACTCCATGTGTTGTCTAGTACACTCTACCTCACCACACTCCATGTGTTGCCTGGTACACTCACTACCTCACACACACTCCATGTGTTGCCTGGTACACTCACTACCTCACACACACTCCATGTGTTGTCTAGTACACTCGCTACCTCACACACACTCCATGTGTTGCCTGGTACACTCACTACCTCCACACACTCCATGTGTTGTCTAGTACACTCACTACCCTCACACACTCCATGTGTTGCCTGGTACACTCGCTACCTACACACACTCCATGTGTTGTCTAGTACACTCACTACCTCACACACACTCCATGTGTTGCCTGGTACATTTCGCTACCTCACACACACACACCTCCATGTGTTGCCTGGTACACTCTACTCACACACTCCATGTTTCGTACCTCACACACACACCTCCATGTGTTGTCTAGTACACTCACTACCTCAACACCTCCAGTGTTGTTGGTACACTCACACCTCACACACCTCCATGTTTGCAGTACACTCACTCACACACCTCCATGTGTTGCCTGGTACACTCTACCTCACACACACACTCCATGTGTTGCCTGGTACACTACTACCTCACACACACACTCCATGTGTTGCCTGGTACACTCACTACCTCACACACACACTCCATGTGTTGCCTGGTACACTGCTACCCACACACACTCCATGTGTTGCCTGGTAAACTCACTACCTCACACACACTCCATGTGTTTTCTAGTACACTCGCTACCTCACACACACACTCACTGAGCCCTTTACACTATTACAAACACTCAGATTCCTTATGTTTGTTCAGTAACTGCACCAACATGCTCATTTAACAACGAAGCAACCAAATAACAGCAGAGGTAGTAGATGATTGTCGTGATAGTAAGAGTAGAAGTTAGCAGCAGCAGAGACACTAGTACACACAACTCTGTATACATACTTGGAGTGTGTTCTGGGGGTCAACGCCCCCACGACCTGTTCCATGACCAGGTAGAAGTAGATAGTTCTCGGTGTGGACTATAAAGTCCTCTGTTGGATTTCCCATGTACTCGCAAGTACTCCCATATATGTATACACATCAACAATCAATAATACTTTAGCACCTAAAATAGTGATTATATTCAGTATATACACTGAGAGATATACATCTCACAGTGTATATACACAGAGATATACACCTCACAGTGGGTATACACTGAGAGATATACACCCCACAGTGGGTATACACTGAGAGATATACACCTCACAGTGTATATACACTGAGAATATACACCTCACAGTGTATATACACTGAGAGATATACACCTCACAGTGTATATACACTGAGAGATATACACCTCACAGTGTATATACACAGAGATATACACCTTCAGTGGGTATACACTGAGAGATATACATCTCACAGTGTATATACACTGAGAGATATACACCTCACAGTGTATATACACAGATATACACCTCACAGTGTATATACACTGAGAGATATACACCTTACAGTGTATATACACTGAGAGATATACACCACAGTGTATATACACTGAGAGATATACACCTCTCAGTGTATATACACTGAGAGATATACACTTCTTAGTGTATATACACTGAGAGATATACACCACAGTGTATATACACTGAGAAATATACACCTCACAGGTTGCAAAACATACACTGAACCCCACAGTATTGGTTGTGTTCTTATCTATTGCTTCATCTGACAAGTTAATTACAAAGGCGTCAACAGTGTTGTTTGGTCCAGTTATTGTTTTTGAATTAGATTGTCTAACTTACATTTTAGTTTGTTTTTGAGCTCATTGTAACTTCTTCTGTGTTTGTTGTAATAATTATCTAAAATTCCATTATTAAAGGAATGTTTATTGGATCTCAGTATTTTAACGATCCCAAATGGATTAACAGGAGGCTAAAACATCTATTAGGGGAGAAAAGAGGAATTTATAGGCGCATCAAAAGAGGAGATATTAACCTTATTGACCAATATGTTCAGTTGAAAAGAGAAGTAAAAAAGGGGATTAGAAAGGCTAAACGTGACTATGAGATTAAGGTTGCTAATGAATCAAAGACTAATCCAAAAGGGTTCTTTCAAGTGTACAGGACGAAGGTGAGGGAAAAGGTAGGACCTCTGAAAATTGGGAATGGACAGCTGACGGATAACGAACTGGAAATGTGTTCTCTATTTAATGACTATTTTTTGTCAGTCTTTACACAAGAAGACGTAAATGAGATTCCAGAAATTAACAATTATTCAGTTCCTGAAGAATTCAAGTTAACTAATATTACTGTCACGAGGGACATGGTTATCAAACAGATAGATAAACTGAAGCAAAATAAGTCCCGGGACCCGACGAGTTGTTTTCCAGGGTACTTAAAGAATGCAAGATGGAACTTAGTCAGCCATTAACAAATGTGTTTAATACGTCCATCCTAACTGGTATTGTGCCAGAGATGTGGAAGATAGCTAATATAGTTCCTATATTCAAATCAGGGATAAGTCAATTCCATCAAATTACCGTCCAATAAGCCTCACATCTATAGTAGGCAAATTATTAATATCAATTATAGCTGATATTATTAGAAGTCACCTTGAAGAACATAATTTGATTAATGAATCTCAGCATGGGTTCGAGAGGTCGTTCCTGCCTAACAAATTTACTGACGTTTTTCAATAAAACATTTGAGGCAGTAGACAGTGATAAAGAATATGATATAGTTTACTTGGATTTCAGTAAGGCCTTCGATAGAGTACCTCACAAGAGACTCTTAAGAAAGGTGGCAGCTCATGGTATAGGAGGTAAAGTTCTAGCATGGATAGAGGCATGGCTTACCAATAGAAAGCAGAGTTTCCATTAATGGGGTCAAATCTGAATGGGGATTAGTCACTAGTGGCGTTCCACAAGGATCAGTTTTAGGCCCATTGTTGTTCATAATTTACATAAATGACCTTGATGAAGGAATTGCAAGTGACATGAGTAAATTTGCTGATGATACAAAAATAGGCCGTATGATTCATTCTGAGGAGGATACCAGTGAACTCCAGGAGGATTTGGACAAATTAATGTCTTGGTCTCAAAAGTGGCAGATGAAGTTCAATGTGGACAAGTGTAAGGTGCTAGTCCTTGGTAATGAAAATATCCTCGAATTTATAAACTAGGTGAAGTAGAACTTGATCATACAGAATGTGAGAAAGACTTGGGAGTCATGGTAAGCAGAAATCTAAAGCCAAGACAACAGTGCCTAAGTGTGCAATAAGGCTAACAGATTACTAGGATTTATTTCAAGAAGTATAAGCAACAGAAGTCCAAAAGTTATTTTACAGCTCTATACATCACTAGTGAGACCTCATTTGGATTATGCAGCTCAGTTTTGGTCTCCTTACTACAGGATGGATATAGATTCATTGGAGAACATACAAAGAAGAATGACTAAAATGATTTACAGTATAAGAAATCTCCCGTATGAGGATAGACTTAGAGCGTTGAATCTCCACTCTCTGGAGAGACGTAGAATGAGGGAGATATCATCGAGGTGTACAAGTGGATGATGGGCATAAACAAAGGAGATATTAATAAAATACTGAGGATATCGAACCAAGTAAGAACCAGAAATAACGGATTTAAATTGGATAAATTTAGATTTAGAAAGGACATAGGCAAGTACTGGTTTTCGAACAGAGTTGTAGATGCGTGGAACAATCTTCCGAGTACTGTGATAGAGGCTAGGACCTTGGGTGGCTTTAAAAGAGATTGGACAAATATATGAGTGGGAGGGGCTGGGTTTGATTTGTGTCGTGAGTACGGGAATAAATTCTTAGGTAGTGGTGGTTTTGATAAGGACCTGCCTTGTATGGGCCAGTAGGCCTTCTGCAGTGTTCCTCCATTCTTATGTTCTTATGTTGGGTGTGTATTGAGGCATCTGTGGAGGCATAGAACGTTATCCATGGAGGCGAAGAAGGGAATGTATGAGAGAATATAGTGTACGAACACTCTTATATGGGTGTGAGGCATGGGTTGTGAATGTTGCAGCGAGGAGGAGGCTGGACGCAGTGGAGATGTCGTGTTTGAGGGCAATGTGTGGTGTAAATATTATGCAGAGAATCCATACCTTGGAGATTAGGAGATGTGGAGTTACTGAAGGTATTATCCAGAGAGCTGAGGAGGGGTTATTGAGGTGGTTTGGACATTTAGAGAGGGTGGAACAAAATAGGATGACTTGGAGGGTGTATAAATCTGTAGTGGAGGGAAGGGGGTAGGTGTCATCCTAAGAAAGGCTGGAGGGGGTAAAGGAGGCTTTGTGTGCTAGGGGCTTGGACATCTAGCAATCGTGTGTGTTATATAGAAAGGAAGCACACGGTGTTAATGACTTGACGTGCTGTTGGAGTGTGAGCAAGGTAACATTTATGAAGGGAAACCGATTAGCCGGACTTGAGTCCTGGAGGTGGGAAGTACAGTGCATGCACTCTGGAGGGTGTTAATGATGCAGTTTTATAACTGTAGAGTAGGTGCGCCTCTGGCAAGACAGTGATGGAGTGAGTGATGGTGAAAGTGTTTCTTCTATTTCGGATCACACTGCCTCGGTGGGAAACGGCCGTGTGTTAAATATATATATATATATATATATATATATATATATATATATATATATATATATATATATATGTATATATATAGTAGTAGTAGTAGGTTGGTAGACAGCAACCACCCAGGGAGGTACTACCGTCCTGTGGTAGTAGGTTGGTAGACACAACCACCCAGGGAGGTACTACCGTCCTGTGGTAGTAGGTTGGTAGACACAACCACCCAGGAGGTACTACCGTCCTGTGGTAGTAGGTTGGTAGTCAGCAACCACCCAGGAGGTACTACCGTCCTGTGGTAGTAGGTTGGTAGTCAGCAACCACCCAGGGAGGTACTACCGTCCTGTGGTAGTAGGTTGGTAGACACAACCACCCAGGAGGTACTACTCGTCCTGTGGTAGTAGGTTGGTAGTCAGCAACCACCCAGGGAGGTACTACCGTCCTGTGGTAGTAGGTTGGTAGACACAACCACCCAGGGAGGTACTACCGTCCTGTGGTAGTAGGTTGGTAGACACAACCACCCAGGGAGGTACTACCGTCCTGTGGTAGTAGGTTGGTAGACACAACCACCCAGGGAGGTACTACCGTCCTGTGGTAGTAGGTTGGTAGTCAGCAACCACCCAGGGAGGTACTACCGTCCTGCCAAGTGAGTGTAAAACGGAAGTCTGTAATTGTTTTACATGATGGTAGGATTGCTTGTGTCTTTTTTCTGTCTCATAAACATGCAAGATTTCAGGTATGTCTTGTTACTTCTACTTACACTTAGGTCACACTACACATTCATGTACAAGTATATATATATACACACACCCTCTGGGTTTTCTTCTATTTTCTTACTAGTTCTTGTTCTTATTTCCTCTTATCTCCATGGGGAAGTGGAACAGAATTCTTCCTCCGTAAGCCATGCGTGTCGTAAGAGGCGACTAAAATGCCTGGAGCGAGGGCTAGTAACCCTTCTCCTGTATATATTACTAAATGTAAAAGGAGAACTTTCGTTTTTCTTTTGGGCCACCCCGCTTTGGTGGGAAACGGCCGACGTGTTGAAAGAAGAAGAATATATATATATATATATATATATATATATATATATATATATATATATATATATATATATATATATATATATATATATATATATGTATATATATATGTCGTGCCGAATAGGTAAAACTTGCGATTTTGGCTTAAATAGCAATGCACTTCTTGCTGAATAAGGCAAGCGAAAATTTGTATATGCAATAATTTTACGAAAATCATTCTGAACGTAACGAAAAATATATATTTCATTGTGTTTGTTTATTAAATTATTACCTGGAGTTTACCTGGAGAGGGTTTCGGGGGTCAGCGACTCCGCGGCCCGGTCGGAAACCAGGCCTCGTGGTGGATCAGGGTCTGATCAACCAGGCTGTTACTGCTGGCCACACACAAACTGACGTACGAACCACAGCCCGGCTGGTCAGGTACTGACTTTAGGTGCCTGTCCAGCTCCCTCTTGAAGACAGCCAGGGGTCTTTTGGTAATCCCCTTTATGTATGCTGGGAGGCAGTTGAACAGTCTTGGGCCCCTGACACTTATTGTGTTTCTCTCACCGTGCTAGTGGCACCCCTTCTTTTCAATGGGGGGATGTTGCATCGTCTGCCGGGTCTTTTGCTTTCATAGGGAGTGACTCTCGTGTGCAAGTTTGGTACTAATCCCTCTAGGATTGTAAACTTATCTAAAATATATTTAGTTGGATTAGGCTAAATTAAATTGCGCTTGTTATAATAAGGTTAGGTAAGTTTTCTAAGGTTCTTTTGGTACAAAATTATTATTTTTTACATTAACATAAATAAAAAAATATATCTTTAAACGTATAAGAGAAAATTTTAGAAAGGACTTAATTTTAAATGAGTTCTTGATAATTGACCAATTTTACCTATTCGGCACGATATATATATATATATATATATATATATATATATATATATATATATATATATATATGCAAGACAACCACTATGAAAAATGAGGAATTCCAAGCGTTTCGTGACATACTATCAGGAACTATAGGAAACATGACAAGAGGACTTATAGGCAAGACTACACTCACAGTCACATCACACTAACAAAGACTACACTACAGTAGCGTAAATCTCACGACTCTGTGAAGAGGAAAACAGAAAGGACCTGAAACTCTTCCCAAGAATTAAGATTAGTCCAATTTATCATTAAATTCTTCCCAAATTGGACTAATCTTAATTCTTGGGAAGAGTTTCAGGTCCTTTCTTTTTTCCTCTTCACAGAGTCGTGAGTGTTACCTACTGTGAGGTGTAGCTTTGTTAGTGTGATTTACTGTGAGTGTAGTCTTGCCCCATAAAGTCCTCTTGTCATGTTTCCTTTTATAGTTCCTTGATAATGGTAGTCACGAAAGCGCTTGGAATTCTCTATTTTTCATAGTGGTTGTCTTGCATATTCTGATATCACCTGATTACTGTGATCTTTTTATATATATATATATATATATATATATATATATATATATATATATGCCACGCCTGGTTACATAATTCTGATTTGTTGGTCTGAATAAACGAAAACAAATTGGATGAAAAAAAAAGGAAATCTTTTGTGGGAATTATTGGGATTGTGTGTGTACTCACCTAGTTGTACTCACCTAGTTGTGGTTGCAGGGGTCGAGTCAAAGCTCCTGGCCCCGCCTCTTCACTGGCCGCTACTGGGTCACTCTCCCTGCGCCATGAGCTTTATCATACCTCTGTGTGTGTGTGTGTGTGTGTGTGTGTGTGTGTGTGTGTGTGTGTGTGTGTGTGTGTGTGTGTGTGTGTCGGGGGACGGGAGGGGTGAGCTAGATAATAGAAGTCATCGACTAGACTTAACCAGGCTGTCTAACAATGGTGGTTCAATGGCAGGGAGCTGAGAAACAATGGTACACATGATGGAGCCTCTCTAACAATGGTAGTTCCCATGGTCTAGGCTCCAGCCAGGATTTGAAGCTCATTGTGCTAATTCCAGTGCTTCACGCTGCTCTCTCCTGTTGTTGCTGTTGATTCTCCTGTTGCTGTTCCCTATTTACTGCTACGTGAATACGGACAACAGGCATAAGACTCTCGCCTTGACTCCTCCTTAAGTAAAATTAATCTTGGATAATCTAATAACATAACTGTCTCATTTTAGAATTCTTCGTGAAATTTCACCTTGCAGTGTACACTCTTGGTTTTGAAGACTAGTGTGGTAGTGTGCAGGTGAACGATGGACCAAGGTTGTTTAAGAACATAAGAACATAAGAAAGGAGGAACACTGCAGCAGGCCTGTTGGCCCATACTAGGCATGTCCTTCACAATCCATCCCACTAACAGAATAATTGCCCAACCTAATTTTCCATTCTACCCAAGAAATAAGCTTTGAAGATTCTATTAACTCAAGTGCGAGTCCCACTCAAATCCAACCCCTCTCACTCATGTATTTATCCAACCTAAATTTGAAACTACCCAAGGTCTTAGCTTCAATGACCCTACTAGGCAGACTGTTCCACTCATCAACTACCCTATTTCCAAACCAATATTTTCCTATATCCTTTCTAAATCTAAACTTATCTAATTTGAATCCATTATTGCGGGTTCTCTCTTGGAGAGATATCCTCAAGACCTTGAGTTTGATATCTTTATTATGCACCCCATACCCATGGTGTGGGCGGTAGTCAAAAGATTACACAGGTACATAATGGGTCCAGGGACTGGACCCCAAAGTTTTCATAGCTGAGCAAGTTACAAAGGTAATGAATCATGTAAATAAATTTTGTTGGGTCACACACACACACACATACATATACACACACATACAGGACAAGTGTTAGGTAAGGTTGGTCAGGAAACATGACAGTGTTAGGTAAGGTTGGTCAGGAAACATGACAGTGTTAGGTAAGGTTGGTCAGTAAACATGACAGTGTTAGGTAAGGTTGGTCAGTAAACATGACAGTGTTAGGTAAGGTTGGTCAGGAAACATGACAGTGTTAGGTAAGGTTGATCAGGAAACATGACAGTGTTAGTTAAGGTTGGTCAGGAAACATGACAGTGTTAGGTAAGGTTGGTCATGACAGTGTTAGGTAAGGTTGGTCAGGAAACATGACAGTGTTAGGTAAGGTTGGTCAGGAACCATGACAGTGTTAGGTAAGGTTGGTCAGGAAACATGACAGTGTTAGGTAAGGTTGATCAGGAAACATGACAGTGTTAGTTAAGGTTGGTCAGGAAACATGACAGTGTTAGGTAAGGTTGGTCATGACAGTGTTAGGTAAGGTTGGTCAGGAAACATTACAGTGTTAGGTAAGGTTGGTCAGGAACCATGACAGTGTTAGGTAAGGTTGGTCATGACAATGTTAGGTAAGGTTGGTCAGGAAACACGACAGTGTTAGGTAAGGTTGGTCAGGAAACATGACAGTGTTAGGTAAGGTTGGTCAGGAAACATGACAGTGTTAGGTAAGGTTGGTCAGTAAACATGACAGTGTTAGGTAAGGTTGGTCAGGAAACATGACAGTGTTAGGTAAGGTTGGTCAGGAACCATGACAGTGTTAGGTAAGGTTGGTCAGGAAACATGACAGTGTTAGGTAAGGTTGATCAGGAAACATGACAGTGTTAGGTAAGGTTGGTCAGGAAACATGACAGTGTTAGGTAAGGTTGGTCAGGAACCATGACAGTGTTAGGTTATGTTGGTCATGACTGTTAGGTAAGGTTGGTCAGGAAACATGACAGTGTTAGGTAAGGTTGGTCAGGAAACATGACAGTGTTAGGTAATGTTGGTCAGGAAACATGACAGTGTTAGGTAAGGTTGGTCAGTAAACATGACAGTGTTAGGTAAGGTTGGTCAGGAACCATGACAGTGTTAGGTAATGTTGGTCATGACTGTTAGGTAAGGTTGGTCAGGAAACATGACAGTGTTAGGTAAGGTTGGTCAGGAAACATGACAGTGTTAGGTAATGTTGGTCAGGAAACATGACAGTGTTAGGTAAGGTTGGTCAGTAAACATGACAGTGTTAGGTAAGGTTGGTCAGGAAACATGACAGTGTTAGGTAAGGTTGGTCAGGAACCATGACAGTGTTAGGTAAGGTTGGTCAGGAAACATGACAGTGTTAGGTAAGGTTGATCAGGAAACATGACAGTGTTAGGTAAGGTTGGTCAGGAAACATGACAGTGTTAGGTAAGGTTGGTCAGGAAACATGACAGTGTTAGGTAATGTTGGTCAGGAAACATGACAGTGTTAGGTAAGGTTGGTCAGTAAACATGACAGTGTTAGGTAAGGTTGGTCAGGAAACATGACAGTGTTAGGTAAGGTTGAACATAAGAACATAAGAAAGGAGGAACACTGCAGCAGGCCTGTTGGCCCATTCTAGGCAAGTCCTTCACATTCCATCCCACCAACAGAATATTTGTTCAACCTAATTTTCAATGCTACCCAAAAATAAGCTTTGATAATTTTATTTACTCATGTGCAATTCCACTCAAATCCAACCCCTTTCACTCATGAATTTATCCAACCTAAATTTAAAACTACCCAAGGTCCTTGCTTCAATAACCCTACTAGGCAGACTGTTCCATTCATCAACTACCCTATTTCCAAACCAATACTTTCCTATATCCTTTCTAAATCTAAACTTATCTAACTTGAATCCATTATTGCGGGTTCTCTCTTGGAGATACCCTCAAGACCTTTTTATATCCCCTTTGTTAATACCCATTTTCCACTTGTATACCTCGATCATGTCTCCCCTCATTCTACGTCTTACAAGTGAATGTAATTTAAGGTCTTCAATCTTTCTTCGTAAGGAAGATTTCTAATGCTATGTATTAATTTAGTCATTCTCGCTGAATGTTTTCTAACGAATTTATGTCCATTCTGTAATATGGAGACCAGAACTGAGCTGCGTAATCTAGGTGAGGCCTTACTAATGATGTATAAAGCTGTAATATAACGTCTGGACTTCTGTTGCTAACACTTCTTGATATAAATCCCAGTAATCTATTTGCCTTATTACGTACGCTTAGGCATTGCTGTCTTGGTTTAAGGTTGCTGCTACCATCACCCCAAGTCCTTCTCGCAATCTGTATGGCTAAGTTCTACGTTATTTAACTTATAAGTGCTTGGGTTATGGACACTCCCGAGCTTTAGAACTTTGCATTTATCTACATTGAACTGCATCTGCCATTTTTCTGACCAGGAATTGAGTTTGTCTAAATCCTCCTGTAGTTCACTGACATCTACGTCTGAATCGATTATCCTACCTATCTTCGTGTCATCAGCGAATTTGCTCATATCACTAGAAATTCCCTCGTCAAGGTCATTTATATATATTATAAACAACAACGGGCCCAAAACCGATCCCTGAGGAACGCCACTTGTTACAGATCCCCACCCGATTTAACCCCATTTATGCACACCCTCTGCTTCCTATTGGTGAGCCATGACTCGATCCATGACAACACTTTTCCCCAATGCCATGAGCAGCCACTTTCTTTAACAGTCTCTGATGTGGTACTCTATCAAAAGCCTTACTAAAATCCAAATAAACGATATCGAATTCTTTATCATTATCAACTGCCTCAAAAGCCCCACTGAAAAAGTTAACAAATTAGTTAGGCAGGAACGGCCCCTGGTGAATCCATGCTGAGTATCATTAATCAAATTATGCCTATCGAGATGGCTTCTTATGTTATCAGCTATAATCGACTCTAGTAATTTGCCTACAATTGATGTTAGACTTATTGGGCGGTAATTTGATGGTAACGACTTGTCCCCTGCTTTAAAAATAGGAATTACATTAGCCATCTTCCACGTATCCGGCACTACACCTGTTTGAAGAGATAGGTTAAAAATGTTAGTTAAGGGTTCACAGAGTTCTATTTGCATTCCTTAAGAACCCTTGAAAAAGCTCATCAGGGCCTGGCGATTTATTTTGCTTCAAACGGTCTATCTGTTTGATAACCTTTTGCTAGTGACTGTGATACTACATAATTTATCTTCTTCAGGCCCACTAAAATACCTAATTCTTGGGATATTATTAATGTCTTCCTGAGTGAAAACCGAGAGAAAATAATTATTAAAAATAGAGCACATTTCATTCTCTTTGTCAGTAAGATACCCATAATTATTTTTAAGGGGACCTATCTTATCTCTAACTTTGTTCTATACACCTGAAAAAACTTTTGGGTTAGTTTTCGAATCCCTAGCAACTTTAATTTTGTAGTCCCGTTTAGCTTTTCTTATCCCCTTTTAACGTCCCTCTTAATGTCAATATACTGACTCATAAGATGACCCTCACCTCTTTTGATACGCCTATAAACTCCTTTCTTCTGCCCTAAAAGATATTTGAGCCTATTATTCATCCATTTTGGGTCATTTCTATTCGATCTAATTTCTTTATATGGGATAAATGTTCTTTGGGCAGCATGTATAGTGTTCAGAAAACTGTCATATTGATAGCTCTCTTCATTACCCCAGTCCACAGATGATAAGTGTTCTCTAAGTCCATTGTAATCTGCTAAGCGAAAATCTGGGACCGTTACTGAGTTATTCGTACTATGAAACTTCCAATCAATGCCAAAGGTAATTGATTTGTGGTCGCTTGCGCCGAGTTCCTCTGTAATTTCTAAATTATTAACAAGGGTTTCCTTGTTTGCCAGAACTAAGTCAAGCAGGTTATTTCCCTTGTAGGTTCTGTCACAAACTGCTTCAAAAAACAATCTTGAACTACATCTAAGAAGTCGTTAGATTCTAAATTCCCAGTCAAAAAATTCCAATCAATTTGACTAAAGTTGAAGTCACCCAGAATAACTACGTTATCGTGCATTGTGGCCTTAACAATTTCCTCCCATAGTAGTCTCCTTGGTCCCTATCTAAGTTTGGGGGACGGTATATCACACCTAAAATCAATTTTCATGCCCCTCTGAAAATTCTATCCAGACAGACTCTGTATGTGTTATTTCAGACTTTATTCCCTTTTTTATGCAACAGTTCAAGCGATCTCGGACATACAGTGCCACTCCACCCCCCTTCCCGAAACTTCTGTCTACTTGGAACAATTTAAAACCCTGTATATGACATTCAGCAGGCATGTCCCTATTTTTCGTATTGAACCACGTCTCAGTTATGGCAAATACATCAATGTTACCTGCACTTGCAAATAATCTCAAATCGTCCATCTTATTCCTAGCACTACGACTATTTGTATAATACACTTTTAAAGACCCTCCTTTCTCTTTACCCTTCCTGCTCCATTCTGTTTTACCACTATACCTATTTCTGTCAGGAACCATGACAGTGTTAGGTAAGGTTGGTCAGGAAACATGACAGTGTTAGGTAAGGTTGATCAGGAAACATGACAGTGTTAGGTAAGGTTGGTCAGGAAACATGACAGTGTTAGGTAAGGTTGGTCATGACAGTGTTAGGTAAGGTTGGTCAGGAAATATGACAGTGTTAGATAAGGTTGGTCAGGAAACATGACAGTGTTAGGTAAGGTTGGTCAGTAAACATGACAGTGTTAGGTAAGGTTGGTCAGGAACCATGACAGTGTTAGGTAAGGTTGGTCATGACAGTGTTAGGTAAGGTTGGTCAGGAAATATGACAGTGTTAGGTAAGGTTGGTCAGGAAACATGACAGTGTTAGGTAAGGTTGGTCAGTAAACATGACAGTGTTAGGTAAGGTTGGTCAGGAAACATGACAGTGTTAGGTAAGGTTGGTCAGGAAACATGACAGTGTTAGGTAAGGTTGATCAGGAAACATGACAGTGTTAGGTAAGGTTGGTCAGGAAACATAACAGTGTTAGGTAAGGTTGGTCAGGAAACATGACAGTGTTAGGTAAGGTTGGTCAGGAACCATGACAGTGTTAGGTAAGGTTGGTCAGGAAACATGACAGTGTTAGGTAAGGTTGGTCATGACAGTGTTAGGTAAGGTTGGTCAGTAAACATGACAGTGTTAGGTAAGGTTGGTCAGGAACCATGACAGTGTTAGGTAAGGTTGGTCAGGAAACATGACAGTGTTAGGTAAGGTTGGTCAGGAAACATGACAGTGTTAGGTAAGGTTGGTCAGTAAACATGACAGTGTTAGGTAAGGTTGGTCAGGAAACATGACAGTGTTAGGTAAGGTTGGTCAGGAAACATGACAGTGTTAGGTAAAGTTGGTCAGTAAACATGTCAGTGTTAGGTAAGGTTGGTCAGGAAACATGACAGTGTTAGGTAAGGTTGGTCAGGAAACATGACAGTGTTAGGTAAGGTTGGTCAGGAAACATGACAGTGTTAGGTAAGGTTGGTCAGGAAACATGACAGTGTTAGGTAAGGTTGGTCAGTAAACATGTCAGTGTTAGGTAAGGTTGGTCAGGAAACATGACAGTGTTAGGTAAGGTTGGTCAGGAAACATGACAGTGTTAGGTAAGGTTGGTCAGGAAACATGACAGTGTTAGGTAAGGTTAGTCAGGAAACATGACAGTGTTAGGTAAGGTTGGTCAGGAAACAGGACAAGTGTTTCCTGACGCGGGTCTTAGTCTGATGATAACCCGCCGTTGAAGCTTTTGGTCATCTGACCGAGGCCTTCCGCTGGCTTACCCCTCCACCCCTTTAAAAATTATAGTCATAGTTATAACCATTTTCTTTATTTAAACGCAGTTTTTTATTTTTTTGCACAGGGTACAGAGTTTTTTTTATATATTTTATTTAGATTTAGATTTTACCACCGAAGTGGCTAGTTTATTGTGCACCCCATATCCATCCTGTGGACGGTAGCGCAAGAGCATATGGATACACAAAAGGCCTAGGAACTAGGCCCCAAAGGGGTTAACAATTGTACATTTGGGTTTATATCTACATTTCAATTATCTGTTACAAGCAAATTTAGGAAATATGCTTAGTACAATTGGTATCTTATTTCATGAATAAGGGATCGACACCATGCCTAGCCCTTCTAGGGCAGGGTAGGTGCCTGAGCCAGAGCTTGCTTTCACCTGCGGCTCACAAGACTGCTATTCCCTTTAGCTCCCCTGGGGCGGGGAAGATGGCAGACCAAAGATGGGCCTAGCTTCTCCCTACGAGCCCCAAGGAGTCATATAAAAAAAATGTACTCCAAACAAAACCCCAGGACCTTGAGGTAGGGCAAACCCCCATCGAAAAACCCCTGACACCCAGGCTGAACCCCCCCCCTCGTCTGAGTCACCAGCCACACCTTGCACCCATACCCTATCAAAACAACACAGGGACCCCGGGAAACTCCAAACTCGCACCCACCCTCACTCCCGCCACCCACCTCCCGCCCCCCAGAGACAACTTTCCTGACAACTTTCACACCCCATCCTCACCCCCCCAGAGACTAACCCCTCCAAACCCACACAAAACTAAGGTAGTAACGTTCCCATCGATAACCGCTTATACCCCTCAGAGAAACCTCTATCCCACACCTTACCATACAACCACTGATTCCTACACTTAGTTCTATAAAACCGAGCCGCTAGGGCCCGGATCCGCACCTCACTTCTCACCTCCCTCATCCCCCATGACACGTAAATGTAATCTAAAACCAAATACATAACCGCACGCCGCACATCCTCTGGACATCCCACCACATCTAAACATAAAAGCTGCAGAACTGATAAGCCAACCACCCCACCCCCCAAATTATCCCAGTAAACCATTCCCTCACCCTCGCAAAAATACACAACGTGAAAAGCCAAGTCCGGCATTCCACATTGCATACAAAACCCATCCCTTGCCAAACCCATCATGAAAAGCTGCGCCCTCAAAGCTAGAATGCCATGAAGAAAATGATACCCTGTTTCCCGCACTCTGGGAGGCAACTTCAGATGTCTGAACCAGTACCAAGTAACATTCTAGTTATACCTTGGATAGACCTCCTCCCCTAGTACCCCCACGTCCCCTCTTTTCTTAACCAATGCCTCCTGAAACCCCATATAAATCGCAAAACCCTTTCCTGCAAGTGCTGGATGTCCCTTTCTAGGAGGGAATATACGGCGGCGACATACCAAAGCTTACTATACACAAAAGAATTGATAACAATCGCCCTTTGCAAGAGGGTTACCTCGCCCAGCCTCCATCCCGCCAACCTATATAAAGCCACGTCAACCACCTCAGAGGAATTAATCTCATGTGCCATGCTCGCCACATTACTAAAAGTCAACTCGCATATTTTTAATCTATCTACTGTCGCCCACCTGAACCTCTGCCCCAACATGTCCCCCCCACTCACGCTCCCACCTCTAACAACTTTGGTTTCACCCTATTCGGCTGCATACCTGTTGCCAGCCCAAAAACCTCTATGATTCTATTGACATTCCCCAATCCCTCCTCACTTCCCACAAAAATGGTGGTGTCATCCACGTAACCAATAATCCCGGCTCCACCTCCTAGCACACAACCTCCCTCCCTGATTCCCTCCAACACCAGCCTGTAAAAGGGGTCCTGCAAACATGCAAACAGAAGCTGCAATAAGGGGCACCCCTGACGCAACCCCCGCCCCATGCTCACCACGGACCCTACCCTCCCATTCACCTGTACTCTTACTCGAGCCCCTGCATACAAAGTGCGCAGCCATCCCACTATCTCTTTCCCAAACCCCTGTCGCAACAGTATACTCTTTAACATACCCCTATCTACACTGTCGTAGGCTGTTTCCCAATCCAGCCCCACAACTCCCCCCGCCTCCCTACCCTCAATGAAACGTTTAATCCTGCAATGCCCCTCCTGTATACTGCGCCCCGGGACCCCATACTGTCCACCCTCCAATAACTTCTCCAAAACCCTCTTCATGCGGTTTGCGAAAATATGCGCAAAAATTTATAATCAGCACATAATAACGTAATTAGCCTATATGCCCCAAGGGTCCCGCAGCTGCATCCCTTCAGCACTAAAACCATGATCCCCATATCTAGCTCCCCACCCATCCTACCCTGCAACTTCATATCATTAAATACCTTGACCAACACCTGTCGTAAAACCTCCCAATGGGCCACAAAAGTCTCCCAAAATTCCATCGAGACCCGGCGCTTTCCCCAATTTTTGGCCCCTCACGGCCTGCCATACCTCCTCTTCAGTAATACACCCTTCCATAAGCTCTCTATCCTCCGTACCTAGTCTCGAAGCGATACCCTCCAAGACTATCCCACTCGCGTACCCATCACCTTCCCTCCATCCCAATTTGCGCTCAAACCATTTATCAGTGTAGCAACTCATAGCATCTGTAGTGCGAATTACCTGCCCACGGCGATACCCTCCCAAATCCTCGTCAACGACTAGAGACATAACTGTCATCCCCTTTCTCCAGGCTTGAAACTTACGTAGAACTAGCGCCGAGGGTTTATCCCCTCATAATACCTCCTCTAAACTCCCTCACACCCGCAGAGCATGAAATCCTTAATTTTGTATGTCCCTCAGTTGCATCCGAAGATTTTCAATCTCTGCATATGGATATCTCCCTGCTCCCCCATAACACTCCTTTAGTTGCTCCTCCAGGTACCTCTGCATCCCCAAACGAAATTGTGCCTCCTCCTCACCCACCCTTTTGTAGAATTCCCTGATGGCCACTTTCGCTCTCACGTTCCACCAATCCACAATGTCACCAATCCCCTGGCCCCCATCCCAGAACTCCCCCACCATTCCACAAAAATCTCCCGATGATCCAGCCCTTGCAACAAACGCACGTTCAACTTCCAGTAGTTGGGGTAAATCCTCACCACTCCCTCCCACCCTAACTCAGCCAAAATGCCCCTGTGATCTGAGTAACCCAGATCCTCACAATTTACAGCACTGACCCGAACCGCACCTGATACATAAACCCAGTCCAGCCTTGCCGTGCAACCCCGTTTAATATAAGTGTGTTCCACCTGCCACCCACCACCCCTGACTATGTCCTCCACCTCAACCGCCCGCAACACCTCCTTTAAGACCCCCAACATGCAACCCGCCCCCTGGATTCCACATCCTTCCTTCTAATCATGCAATTCCAATCACCCGCGATGACGGTGACTAAAGGGAGACCCTGCAAAGCATAAACTAAAACATCACAAAACAAACTCTTCCTTGACTCGACGATTATTAGTTGCCGGCATATAAACCCCAATAAAACACACCTGTATGTCACCCCACTTCCCCTCTACCCTAACAATCCTTCCCCCTCTTCCCTCCTCCCACACTTTCAACCTGAAAGGGCTAGTCTCATGGATCCCCACAACAACCCCACCCTTGAGATTTTCAGAACTCCCCACATAACATGTATAACCTTTCTATCGTAAATCCCTTCCACACCTGAAATTATGCTCCTGAAAGAAGCATACGTCAACATTCATGCATCTGAGTGTTACCTCTACCCATCTCCTCTTTACCTCCGTTCGGAGGCCATTAACATTCATGTTGAAACACTTGAAAACGTCAATGGGGGTTTACCACTATGTCGTACTGGCCCTGACACATCTGTCCTGGATGTTCCACTAACTCCACGACAACCCTTTCCCCCTGCCCCACTATTCTTTCCCTGCTGTGCAACCTTCATACCCTTGGCCACATCCGCCCAGACCATTTTACACGACCTTTGGCCCAGGGTTATCACATCATCCTCAGCGGTTTTGCTGGGCCTTTTGTGGGATACTTCCGCCACTTCCATTTCCCCTTCACTATCCTCTCTATGCACTACCACCTCCGCTGTAACCACAGACCGTCGGTCAGCAAAGTCCACTCCACCACTGTCAAAACACACTGAATACACCATCTCCTCAGGTGATTCCACCGTCGGGCTTAATAACCCGTTTGGCAGCGGGCTCTCGAGAATCCTCTGGAGCTCCTCAAAACTGGGGACTGATAACTCAGACTCCACCACCGCCTTCACATCACCCGAAACATCCCGACCGTGATCCTGCATCACAACATGTGATGCTGGGGTTAAGGTCAAAATGGCATCCTCCTCCGCTGCCTCAACAGCTGCACTCCAACTCCCAGTGACGGTTGCATCAGCCAAGGCATCCTTCGTAGCTGATGCCACTCGAGTTAAGGGTTCCTCACGCATGACCGTCTCGTCACGAATGTCACCACCTTCCCGGCCGTGCTGCTGCTCCCTACGTCATTCACACGTCACCGCCACATGACCCAGGGCACCACAGAGACGGCACGTCTTTAGCTGCCCACTTGCGTATGAAAGGCCTCCATCTTAACGTATTATGGAATCTGCCGCCTCAGGGTCATTTTGAGGGAGTAAGACCCCTCCGGCATACCTGCGTAGATTCCCTGGGCCAACCATCCTACGTTGGCCGCATGAATGACCCCTTACTGACTGAAGACTCACCTGACATCCTCTTCATCTGCCTCAAACGGAATGTTCCTAATTCGAATCCAAGAATAATATGCTGATACATCGCACAGATACCTCCAGCCCTGTGTTGATAACGATGCTCTTTTCTTGGAACATATCCACAGTTTCCTCGTATGCGCTGGTGGAGGCAAACTTTATGAAGATCCTGGTGGCCCCATTCAGGGAAATCCCATATAAAGTTTCATTTGGGATCCCATATGTATCCCGTATAATCAAAGGCAGGAGAACGTCGGCATTGTCGGGGTACACAGCTCCCTGAATCAAGTCTATGGAAACAGTACTCACCTAGTTGTGGTTGCAGGGGTCGAGTGAAAGCTCCTGGCCCCGCCTCTTCACTGGCCGCTACTGGGTCACTCTCCCTAAGCCATGAGCTTTATCATACCTCTGCTTAAAGCTATGTATAGAGCCTGCCTCCACTACTTCGCTTCCTAAACTATTCCACTTCCCGACAACTCTGTGACTGAAGAAATACTTCCTAACATCTCTGTGATTCATCTGAGTCTTCAACTTCCAACTGTGTCCCCTTGTTGTTGTGTCCCATCTCTGGAACATTCTGTTTCTGTCCACTTTGTCAATTCCTCTCAGTATCTTATATGTTGTTATCATGTCCCCCCTATCTCTCCTGTCCTCCAGTGTCGTCAGGTCGATTTCCCTTAACCTCCCCTCGTAGGACATACCCCTTAGCTCCGGGACTAGTCTTGTTGCAAACCTTTGCACTTTCTCGAGCTTCTTCACATGCTTGGCTAGGTGTGGGTTCCAAACTGGTGCTGCATACTCCAGTATGGGCCTAACATACACAGTGTACAGGGTCCTGAACGATTCTTTATTAAGATGTCGGAATGCTGTTCTTAGGTTTGCTAGGCGCCCATATGCTACAGCAGTTATTTGGTTGATGTGCGATTCTTTATTAAGATGTCGGAATGCTGTTCTTAGGTTTGCTAGGCGCCCATATGCTGCAGCAGTTATTTGGTTGATGTGCGCCTCAGGAGACGTTCCTGGTGTTATACTCACCCCAAGATCTTTTTCCTTGATTGAGGTTTGCAGTCTCTGGCCCCCTAGGCTGTACTCCGTCTGCGGTCTTCTTTGCCCTTCCCCAATCTTCATGACTTTGCACTTGGTGGGGTTGAACTCCAGGAGCTAGTTGCTGGACCAGGCTTGCAGCCTGTCCAGATCCCTTTGTAGTTCTGCCTGGTCCTCGTCCGATTGAATTCTTCTCATTAACTTCACATCATCTGCAAACAGGGACACTTCGGAGTCTATTCCTTCTGTCATGTCGTTCACAAATACCAGAAACAGCACTGGTCCCAGGACTGACCCCTGTGGAACCCCGCTCGTCACCGGCGCCCACTCTGACACCTCGCCACGTACCATGACTCGCTGCTGTCTTCCTGACAGGTATTCCCTGATCCAATGTAGTGCCTTCCCTGTTACCCCTGCCTGGTCCTCCAGCTTCTGCACTAATCTCTTGTGTGGAACTGTGTCAAACGCCTTCTTACAATCCAAGAATATGCAATCTACCCACCCCTCTCTCTCTTGCCTTATTGCTGTCACCCTGTCGTAGAACTCCAGTAGGTTTGTGACACAGGATTTCCCGTCCCTGAAACCGTGTTGGCCGTCGTTGATAAGCTCATTCCTTTCTAGGTGCTCAACCACTCTTCTCCTGACTATCTTCTCCATGACCTTGCATACTATACATGTCAGTGACACTGGTCTGTAGTTTAGTGCTACGTTCCTGTCTCCTTTTTTAAAAATTGGAACTACATTTGCTGTCTTCCAAACCTCAGGTAGTTGCCCTGTTTCGATAGATGTGTTGAAGATCGTTGTTAGGGGTACACATAGCTCCTCTGCTCCCTCTCTCATGACCCATGGAGAGATGTTATCTGGCCCCATCGCCTTTGAGGTATCTAGCTCGCTTAGTAGCCTCTTCACACTTAGTAGCCTCTTCACACTTAGTAGCCTCTTCACACTTAGTAGCCTCTTCACACTTAGTAGCCTCTTCACACTTAGTAGCCTCTTCACACGTCGCTGGTAACCTTCCGCCATGTTGGTGAAAACGAAGTTTCTCTGTTTCACCACTAGGGGACATCACAGCTCACCCGTTCACCTCCAAGGTTGGGGAGCGACACAGAGGTTGTCACGAGTGACAGTGAACAACGTTCAGCGTTGCTACTTAATTTGTATTATGTAAATTCTTGAATATTAAGTAGGTTATTTAGTGGAAATATTTAAATTTTGGGCAAGTAGGATGAGTAAAAATTTTTTGATAACTAAAATTAATGTATACCAACCTAATCTAACCTAAAATTACACAATTTCTAAGGTAGGTTAAAACACCAGTGAAAATAAATATTTTTTTTTTGCTATCCCGAAGGGCAATTTACACTATTTATGATGATTGTATGTACTTATGAATACCTGTGCCTAAATATATTTACTTAGCGTGATTGCTAGTGCACTCAGCTCACACACTGAGGTCCGTGGTTCAATCCCTGGTACGGGTGGAAACATTAAGATGAGTTTCCTTAAAACACCTGCTGTCCTTGTTCACCTAGCAGTAAAATAGGTACCTAGGTGTTAGTGGACTGGTGTGGGTCGCATCCTGGGACAAAACTGACCTAATTTATGGGAAATGCTCAGCATAATAAGGGGCTTTCTATATAGCAGTATGTCACTGATGTCAGCTATGGTCTGTATATATTGTACATACGTACTATACTTGTAGAAATAAAGATTTATTATTATTATTATTATTATTATTATTATTATTATTATTATTATAGTACTTAGGTTTAGTTAGGTTGGGTTAAGTTTGGTTTAGTTAGCAAAATAACAGATTTTTCCTCATAGGCCTCGAGGCCTGGTCACAGTCCGGGCCGCGGGGGCGTTGACCCCCGAAACCCTCTCCATGTATAGGCCCAAAATATAAATGTTTCTATTGCACACTTCACTTCATGTTGGGGGAATTTACATAATGACCCATATTAAAGCTAAAAACGGAGCAGCTAACTCAATGTTGACCTAGTCGTGACTAAAACAGTGAAGTATACCCTATGTTGCTGCCTTCCATGGTTAACTACAGTAAATTCCAGCCTCTCTCCATGCCACTTCCACATAAGTGCTTGTGAAACACAATTATACAGAGATTTATTAAATATACATAAAGAAAAATTATTGTTTATATTTTTTTCAAGTAATTAACACGTAAATTACGGAATCGTATTTATTATGCTAATGAAATTACATTGTGATATGAAATAAACAAAGAAATTTTATAGCATAATATATTTTAAATTTTAATTTTTGGAACGCTGAGCACTTCCCCCTCGCCCCTAGTGGGTCCTTAACTGAGAGTCTGAACTAACTAACTAACCGCTGAGGGGTACCCCCCCATATGGGGGTCGATCACCATGCCCAGCCCTTCTAGGGCAGGGTAGGTGCCAAGGCTGGAGCTTGCTACCATCTGCGGCTCGCAAGCCTGCCCTTCCCGTCAGCCTCCTTGGGGCGGTGAAGGTGGCAGACCAGAGGGGCCTAGCAACTATCTACCTACGTGCTTGTGGGCGAATATGGCTAGGCCTGGGACCAGTTGGTCCCACCGCTGAGGGGTACCCCCTCCCATTGGAGACTTCGGTCTCTGCTACTCCCACGCCAGGGAGCCGAAGCCGGGTCGCCATCTGGTAAAGACCCGGGGCGGAAGATTTCCCGGTGAATCAACACCTCCTCCTCCTATGGGAGACTTCGGTCTCTGCTACTCCCACGCCAGGGAGCCGTCGCCGTCGGGTAAGACGCCGGAATTTCTAATCAACCTCCTCCTGGAGTGGATAGAGGCCGTCACCATTTGGGAAGATCGCCGACGACCATGCCCAGCCGGTGAACCTACAATAAGAGTGGATAGAGACCCGGGCCGGGATCCATACCGCCAGATCATATAGACTAGAATAGAATAGGCAGTGGATATCACAGTAGTGCTTATGAATATTAGTGTGTGTACGTTAAAAATTTATCGTAATAATTACTTGATACTAAAGGATTATGAACATGTAGCATACAACCTTAACTCCTGTAGTATATAGGTTTTAAACCCTGTTGACGGACCACAACAGCAGGGAGTAAGGGTACATGCCCTCCCAGTTAACATACTGCTCTGTCCAGGTCATTCAACTTTTTGACCACTAAGAGGCTGAAGAATTACTTCCTGATATCCTGTGACTCGTTTGTTTCTTAACATCCAGCTGTGTCCTTAAGTATACCTGTTTCCTGCCTCTCTACCCTATCAGTTCCTCTTGAGTATTTTGTACATCATTATCATGTATCTCCAGTGTTGCCTGGTGTGGTGACAGCAGTGTTGCCTGGTGTGGTGACAGCAGTGTTGCCTGGTGTGGTCACAGCAGTGTTGCCTGGTGTGGTCACAGCAGTGTTGCCTGGTGTGGTGACAGTAGTGTTGCCTGCTGTGGGGACAGCAGTGTTGCCTGATGTGGTCACAGTAGTGTTGCCTGGTGTGGTGACAGCAGTGTTGCCTGGTGTGGTCACAGCAGTGTTGCCTTGTGTGGTGACAGCAGTGTTGCCTGGTGTGGTGACAGCAGTGTTGCCTGGTGTAGTGACAGCAGTGTTGCCTGGTGTGGTCACAGCAGTGTTGCCTGGTGTGGTCACAGCAGTGTTGCCTGGTGTGGTGACAGTAGTGTTGCCTGCTGTGGGGACAGCAGTGTTGCCTGATGTGGTGACAGTAGTGTTGCCTGGTGTGGTGACAGCAGTGTTGCCTGGTGTGGTCACAGCAGTGTTGCCTGGTGTGGTGACAGCAGTGTTGCCTGGTGTGGTGACAGCAGTGTTGCCTGGTGTGGTGACAGCAGTGTTGCCTGGTGTGGTGACAGCAGTGTTGCCTGGTGTGGTGGCAGTGTTGCCTGGTGTGGTGACAGCAGTGTTGCCTGGTGTGGTGACAGCAGTGTTGCCTGGTGTGGTGACAGCAGTGTTGCCTGGTGTGGTGACAGCAGTGTTGCCTGGTGTGGTGACAGCAGTGTTGCCTGGTGTGGTGACAGCAGTGTTGCTGGTTGGTGACAGCAGTGTTGCCTGGTGTGGTGACAGCAGTGTTGGGTTGGACAGCAGTGTTGCCTGGTGGTCACAGTAGTGTTGAATGGTGTGGTGACAGTAGTGTTGCCTGGTGTGGGACAGCAGTGTTGCCTGGTGGTGACAGCAGTGTTGCCTGGTGTGGTGACAGCAGTGTTCCTGGTGTGGTGACAGCAGTGTCCTGGTGTGTGACAGCAGTGTTGCTTGGTGTGGTACAGAGTGTTCCTGGTGTGGTGACAGCAGTGTTTTGGTGTGTCAGAGTGTTCCTGGTGTGGTGACAGCAGTGTTCCTGGTGTGTGACAGCAGTGTTGCCTGGTGTGGTACAGAGTGTTCCTGGTGTGGTGACAGCAGTGTTCCTGGTGTGGTGACAGCAGTGTTGCCTGGTGGGTGACAGCAGTGTTGCCTGGTGTGGTGACAGCAGTGTTGCCTGGTGTGGTGACAGCAGTGTTGCCTGGTGTGTGACAGCCGTGTTGCCTGGTGTGGATGACAGCAGTGTTGCCTGGTGTGGTGACAGCAGTGTTGCCTGGTGTGATGACAGCAGTGTTGCCTGGTGTGGTGACAGTAGTGTTGCCTTGTGTGGTGACAGGTGTTGCCTGGTGGGAGGTGACTGGGGACAGTGTTGCCTGGTGTGGTGACAGCAGTGTTGCCTGGTGTGGTGACAGCAGTGTTGCCTGGTGTGGTGACAGCAGTGTTGCATGGTGTGGTGACAGCAGTGTTGCCTGGTGTGGTGACAGCAGTGTTGCCTGGTGTGGTGACAGCAGTGTTGCCTGGTGTGGTGACAGGAGTGTTGCCTGGTGTGGTGACAGCAGTGTTGAATGGTGTGGTGACAGCAGTGTTGCCTGGTGTAGTGACAGCAGTGTTGCCTGGTGTGGTGACAGCAGTGTTGCCTGGTGTGGTGACAGTAGTGTTGCCTGGTGTGGTGACAGTAGTGTTGCCTGGTGTGGTGACAGCAGTGTTGCCTGGTGTGGTGACAGCAGTGTTGCCTGGTGTGGTGACAGCAGTGTTGCCTGGTGTGGTGACAGCAGTGTTGCCTGGTGTGGTGACAGCAGTGTTGCCTGGTGTGGTGACAGCAGTGTTGCCTGGTGGTGACAGCAGTGTTGCCTGGTGTGGTGACAGCAGTGTTGCCTGGTGTGGTGACAGCAGTGTTGCCTGGTAGTCAACAATAAGTGTTCCTATGTGCCAGCAGTGTTGCCCTGTGGTAAGCAGTGGTTGCCTGGTGTGTACAGCAATTTCGATTGTAGTGGATGAAGTAGTGTTGAATGGTGGTGACAGGTATTTCCTGGTGTGGTATAGCAGTGTTGCCTGATGTGGTGACAGCAGTGTTACCTGTGGGTGACACAGTGTTGCCTGGTGTGGTGAAGCAGTGTTTCCTGGTGTGGTGACACAGTGTTGACACTGGTGTGGTGACAGGTGTTGCTGGTGTGTACAGAGTGTTGCCTGGTGTGGTGACAGCAGTGTTGCCTGGTGTGGTACAGCAGTGTTGCTGGTGGTGACAGCAGTGTTGCCTGGTGTGGTACAGCAGGTTGCTGGTGTGTGCAAGCGTGTGGTGACAGAGTGTGCCTGGTGTGGTGACAGCAGTGTTGCTGGTGTAGCAGGTTGCCTGTGTGGTGACAGCAGTGTTCCTGGTGTGGTGACAGCAGTGTTGCCTGGTGTGGTGACAGCAGTGTTGCCTGGTGTGGTGACAGCAGTGTTGCGGTGTGGTCACAGTGTTGCCTGGTGTGGTGACAGAGTGTTGCCTGGTGTGGTACAGCAGTGTTGCCTGGTGGGTGACAGCAGTGTTGCCTGGTGTGGTGACAGCAGTGTTGCTGTGTGGTGACAGCAGTGTTGCCTGGTGGGTGACAGCAGTGTTGCCTGGTGTGTGACAGAGTGTTGCTGTGTGGTGACAGTGTTGCCTGGTGTGGTGACAGCAGTGTTGCCTGGTGTGGTGACAGCAGTGTTGCCTGGTGTGGTGACAGCAGTGTTGCCTGGTGTGTGACACAGTGTTGCCTGGTGTGGTGACAGCAGTGTTGCCTGGTGTGGTGACAATAGTGTTGCTGGTGTGGTGACAGTGTGTGCTGGTGGGGACAGTTGTTGCCTGGTGTGGACAGCAGTGTTGCCTGGTGTGGTACAGCAGTTTGCCTGTGTGGTGACAGCAGTGTTGCCTGGTGTGGTGACAGCAGTGTTGCCTGGTGGTGACAGCAGTGTTGCCTGGTGTGGTGACAGCAGTGTTGCCTGGTGTGGTGACAGCAGTGTTGCCTGGTGTGGACAGAGTGTTGCTGGTGGTGACAGGTGTTGCCTGGTGTGTGACAGCAGTGTTGCCTGGTGTGGTGACAGCAGTGTTGCCTGTGTAAGAGTGTTGCCTGGTGTGGTACAGCAGTGTTGCCTGTGTGGTGACAGCAGTGTTGCCTGGTGTGGTACAGAGTGTTGCTGGTGTGACAGTGTTGCCTGGTTGGTACAGAGTGTTCCTGGTGTGGTGACGCAGTGTTCCTGTGTGGTGACAGCAGTGTTGCTGGTGTGGTGACAGCAGTGTTCCTGGGTGTGACAGCAGTGTCTGGTGTGGTGACAGCAGTGTTCCTGGGTGGTACAGAGTGTTGCTGTGTGACAAGTGTTGCCTGGTGGTACGCAGTGTTCCTGGGTGACAGGTGTCTGGTGGTGACAGCAGTGTTGCCTGGTGTGTGACGAGTGTTGCCTGGTGTGTGACAGCAGTGTTGCCTGGTGTGGTGACAGAGTGTTGCTGGTGTGGTGACAGCAGTGTTGCCTGGTGTGGTGACAGCAGTGTTGCCTGGTGTGTGACAGCAGTGTTGCCTGGTGTGGTGACAGCAGTGTTGCCTGGTGTGGTGACAGAGTGTTGCCTGGTGTGGTGACAGCAGTGTTGCCTGGTGTGGTGACAGAGTGTTGCTGGTGTGGTACAGTTGCCTGGTGTGGTCAGAGTGTTGCCTGGTGTGGTACAGCATGTTGCCTTGTGGTGGTGGACAGTGTTGTGTGGTACACAGTGTTGCTGGTGTGACAGCAGTGTTGCCTGTGGTGACAGCAGTGTTGCCTGGTGTGGTGACAGCAGTGTTCCTGGTGTGGTGACAGCAGTGTTGCCGGGTGGTGACAGCAGTGTTGCCTGGTGTGGTGACAGTGGGTGTGCAGCAGTTCCGGTGT
>WNWK01011018.1:52500-66877 GCA_009830355.1 Cherax destructor | reverse complement strand
AGAGCCCTTCACAGACATTAAGACACTTCCGAAAGGTTCGTTGAATTAATTAAAGATATTTTAAAACGAATTCAAATCAAATTAGTCGGAAAGAATCATCTTATGACAAAGTTCCGTGTCAATATATTTTTTCTTCAACAACGAAATTAACAACATGCAATGAGGCAGCATTAACTAAGCACAAAGCAAGCTAGAATGACAGAGAAGCACACGAGGAAGTCTAACATACCGTCACAATCTTTCACACTGCTGTTAATCTCTTCCATGTTGCGAGAAAAAAAAACTGTTTGGTGAGAGGAGCTGACGACACAAGCTCTCCTCCACAACATTCAAATGAACACTCGACCAGAGAGACATAATCCAGCGTTCCTGGCCAAACACGTCGTGTGCTCCTCTCCTCCCGGCCACTTACGAAGTCAGGTCAACGCAGGTCACAGTTACCTCGCAATATGGCATCAGTTATCTTTATGCAAAAAAATATCGGGCCTACATTTCTTGTTTTTGCCATAATTTCAGTTCAGCGTATTAGTCCACAAGTTTATTTAAACAACTGTATAAGCTAAGATTCCAAAATGGTGAGGAACGCATTGTCTGCAGATGTAGAGGTCGAAGGATCTAATCCCAGTACTTCACACCACACACACACACACACACACACACACACACACACACACACAATCTCATCTCCCGAGGCGCACATCAACAGATAACTGCTACAGCATACGGGCGCCTGGCAAACCTAAGAATAGCGTTCCGATACCTCAGTAAGAAATCGTTCAAGACTCTGACATCATGACGTCAGGCCCATATTGGAGTATGCAGCACCAGTTTGAACCCACACCTGGTCAAACACGTAAAAGCTCAAGAATTTTGCAGACAAGACTAGTCCTCACGAAACTGGAGGACAGGAAGGTTAGGGGAGACATGATAACGACATATAAAATACTGAGAGGAACTGACAAGGTGGACAAAGACAGGATGTTCCAGAGATGGGACACAGAAAAAAGGGTCACAATTGGAAGCTGAAGATCCCATGAGTCAAAGGTATGTTAGGAGTATTTATTCAGTCATAGAGTTGTCAGGAGTGGAATAGCCTAGAAAGCGAGTGGTGGGGGGATCCATACATAGTTTTAAGACGAGTTTGATAAAGCTCATGGAGCAGGGAGACCTAGTAGCGATCAGCAGGCCAGGAGCTATGAATCACCCTCAACCACAAATAGATGAGTACACAATCATAAAACACACACACACGTTTTATATATATATATATATATATATATATATATATATATATATATATATATATATATATATATATATATATATATATAAGTGTGTGTATGATGTGTACTACCCTATTTGTGGTTGAAGGGTCGATTCAGCTCCTAGCCCTGCTGATGCTACAGGCCCTCTCTCCCCCCTCCCATGAGTTTTATCAAACCTCGTCTTAAACTATGATGGATCTTGCCTCCACCACCTCGCTTTCTAGGCTATTCCACTTCCTGACAACTCTATGACTGAATAAATACTTCCTAACATCCCTTTGACTCATGGGAGTCTTCAGCTTCCAATTGTGACCCCTTGTTTCTGTGTCCCATCTCTGGAACATCCTGTCTTTGTCCACCTTGTCAGTTCCTCGCAGTATTTAGATGTCGTTATCATGTCTCCCCTAACCTTCCTGTCCTCCACTTTCGTGAGGACTAGTCTTGTTGCAAACCTTTGCACGTTCTCTAATCTTTTGACGTGTTTGACCAGGTGTGGGTTCCAAACTGGTGCTGGTGGATAGGATAAGTCTAAAAATGCATTAAAATAACAGCACACTCAGCTCACACACTAAGGTCTGGGGGTCGATCCACGGTACGGCTGGAAACATTAGGACGTGCTGCCTTAAGATACCTGCTGTTTAATGTTCACCCATCAGTAAAATGGATATATATATATATATATATATATATATATATATATATATATATATATATATATATATATATATATATGTGTGTGTGTGTGTGTGTGTGTGTGTGTGTGTGTGTGTGTAAAATAATTACTGTAAAATAATAGTGAATTCCAAGCGTTTTTGGATTTCTCACATTATCAAGGAACCGTAAAATAATAGGAAAGCAGAAGGCTTATAAGGCTAAGATATCACCTCATATATGACCTGACATCTGATAAAGACGCTGAGTGTGGGAGTGTTGTGAAGATTTGGTCAGATCACGTGTCATGTAGAATATATGAGTGACATGTCCGGCATAGATTAAATTCGTCACAAGTTCAATTAATTATATATAAATCTAATTTATATAACCCTGAACTAATATTCATATTAAAATCAATACTATTTGTTTATGAAACATGAATCGATTATATTTCTCTCACCCATAGACCTGCTTCATACAACTTTCTCGGCTTCTGAAAGCCAAATGAGTGGTCAAAATCTCTCACGTGAATAAACTGAACATTAGACTCTTGTCCAGTTGCAATGTCAGTCAACAGGCATCTGTGTGTCCGTAAAGTGTTGTGGGTGTGTCCAGGTAAACAAGTTCGCCACGATCAGGTCTATGGATAAGAAATTGTAGCATAGCAACCGCAGAGACTCGATAAAAATATATCCAAAGAACATATTAAATAAAGACCAAAAAGGCACAATACCGTGACTGGAACAATACACAAATAACCCGCACATAGGAGAGAGAGGAGCTAACCGCGACGTTTCGGTCCCACTGAACCATTTCAAAGTCACACAGTGTGGGTTGTTTTTCACATATTAAAACGTATCCTAGGTTAAAATACCTATGACCTACAAAGAGGAAAGCTTTGATAGGTTTCTCGTTGGATGATAAGTAATGTCGAAGAAACAAAAATGAGAGATCCCAAACATAGGAGATAGGAAGGAGAGGCGACAAGAAGATAAGGCAGGATAACCCTCTTGCAATTTAATGAAAGATGTCTTAAACTATATGTAATTTTTTTGAACAAGTATTGGATAGGATAAGTCTAAAAATGCATTAAAATAACAACACACTCAGCTCACACACTAAGGTCTGGGGTCGATCCACAGTACGGCTGGAAACATTAGGACGTGCTGCCTTAAGATACCTGCTGTCCAATGTTCACCCATCAGTAAAATGGATACCTGGGTGTTAGTCGACTGGTGTGGGTCGCATCCTGGGACAAAACTGACCTAATTTGCCCAAAATGACCTGCATAACAAGAGGCTTTCTATATAGTAGTATGTCACTGATGTCAGCTAGGCCTGTATACCATGTACATGTACTTGTAGAAATAAAGATTAAATAAATAAAAAATAAATTAAAACTTGTAGTAAAAGCAGTAGAAATTTAAGTAGTTCATTGCAGATAGATCGGTAAAGGTAGGTAGTGGGCGCCAGGAGAGGGTAGGTAGTGGGCGCCAGGAGGCATGTAGTGGGCGCCAGGAGAGGGCATGTAGTGGGCGCCAGGAGAGGGCATGTAGTGGGCGCCAGGAGAGGGCAGGTAGTGGGCGCCAGGAGAGGGCAGGTAGTGGGCGCCAGGAGAGGGCAGGTAGTGGGCGCCAGGAGAGGGCATGTAGTGGGCGCCAGGAGAGGGCAGGTAGTGGGCGCCAGGAGAGGGCATGTAGTGGGCGCCAGGAGAGGGCAGGTAGTGGGCGCCAGGAGAGGGCAGGTAGTGGGCGCCAGGGAGGGCAGGTAGTGGGCGCCAGGAGGCAGGTAGTGGGCGCCAGGAGAGGCAGGTAGTGGGCGCCAGGAGAGGGCAGGCAGTGGGCGCCAGGAGAGGCAGGTAGTGGGCGCCAGGAGAGGGCAGGCAGTGGGCGCCAGGAGAGGGCAGGTAGTGGGCGCCAGGAGAGGGCAGGTAGTGGGCGCCAGGAGAGGGCAGGTAGTGGGCGCCAGGAGAGGGCAGGTAGTGGGCGCCAGGAGAGGGCAGGCAGTGGGCGCCAGGAGAGGGCAGGTAGTGGGCGCCAGGAGAGGGCAGGTAGTGGGCGCCAGGAGAGGGCAGGTAGTGGGCGCCAGGAGAGCGTAGGTAGTGGGCGCCAGGAGAGCGTAGGTAGTGGGCGCCAGGAGAGCGTAGGTAGTGGGCGCCAGGAGAGCGTAGGTAGTGGGCGCCAGGAGAGGGCAGGTAGTGGGCGCCAGGAGAAGGCAGGTAGTGGGCGCCAGGAGAGCGTAGGTAGTGGGCGCCAGGAGAGGGCAGGTAGTGGGCGCCAGGAGAAGGCAGGTAATGGGCGCCAGGAGAGGGCAGGCAGTGTGTGCTATAGCCAGTGAAAAGTGAAAAATATGTAAGATTAATTAATTAAAGACGAGAGGACAACATGAACACAGCCACTCTCCTGTAATAGCACATAGGTACACACACACACATACACACACATACATACACACACACATACACATATATATACACTCCCAGATTAAATGAATTGCTTAATAATAATAATTATCCATGGAGGCAAATGGGGATAAGTATGAGAGTATAGGGGCACCAACACTCATATGGGTGTTAAATCATTGATCGGATCTTCACTTAAAATAAAACTGTGTTAAGAGATATTTCTTTTTGAGGAAGGACGCACCGTCAGCAACATCAGCAGCAGCGACAATAACAGTAGTAGCAGAAACAGCAGAAGGAACAAAAACAATAGCAGCAACTCTCACCGCAACCATCAACGTGTACAACTTGCAGGTCACAGCAGCGCTGAGTCCACACAACAACAGGTGGACAAAACAAGGCAGCAAACTCGAAAACCACGAGTGGAAGAATTTACACATTTTCTGAGCTGGGACGAACTGGGCTCTACTCTTCCCGTCTCTGCTCGTTCCCACTGATTCTCTCTCTCTCCCATTACGTAAGTGTCGCATATATATTAGTTAATATACAAACTCCTTGTTTTCCATCACCTCATTCTACCTCCCATCCATTCCCTGGGTCCAGGACTGCCCCCATCATCACCACTCTCCCTCTCATCCCATCCTCGCATCCAGAATCACCTCCATCATCCCCATCTTCCAAACGATCCCTCCCCATCGTGGACCACCTCACTCGACACGTCAAGTCACTGTTCGTATCATCAAATATAAACACTTTACTGTAGTCATTAAGTGGTCAAATACAAAATATAATTCAATTTTCAATAAAAAGTCACCGGCGTGGGGTGGTTGAAGTTGTTGGAGTCACAGCGTAAACCATATTAAATACGAAGAGTAGTAAGTGGATGGGTGACAGCATGAACAACACCTGAACAACTATTGGCTAGATAGTCAGGTACCACCAAGCTGTTCCCAGGGAGCTGGACGAAGTATTTGAGATGTAGCTCTGAGTAGTTATCTATGTTGTTTCACTCCCTATTGTATTCTTGTCAATGTATTTTGTCTTTAAATAAAGTTCATAGAAAATATAGGGGGTGGTAGGAGAAAATTTTCTAACAGCTTCAGGGAGAACTTTGAGTTTTCCCTGAAGCAAGTTTATTGTTTTCTCTGAGGATGAGGGTCCCCAGGACAGTTCCAGAGGTGGTACCTCCCTATATTATATTATATATATATATATATATATATATATATATATATATATATATATATATATATATATATATATATATATATATATAAATATGAAGACCTTCCCTCTTGCTATAACTTCATCCCAATAGGGTCGGAGACCCATGGAGCATGGGGCAAGTGTGCTCTAAAGTTTCTCAAGGAGCTGGGTGGAAAACTCATCATAGAAACCAAGGACCACAGGGCGACCAGTTTCCTCTTTCAGAGACTCAGTGTTGCGATCCAGAGGGGAAATTCCTGCAGTATTCTGGGCACGCGGCCCACTGCTGGGGAGTTGGACGAAGTATTTGACATGTAGCTCTGAGTTATCTATGTTGTTTTACTCCCCATTGTATTTTGTCTTGAAATAAAGTTTGTAAAAAAAAAAAAAGATGGGGTGGTAGGGAAGTGGAATATTCAAATGGCTTCAGAAAGAAATCTTAATATTCTTCCTTGAAGTCTTTTTATCCACTTCTCCGAGGCAATGGGTCCCACAATTGACACCAGAGGTGGACCCCATCCTATATATATATATATATATATATATATATATATATATATATATATATATATATTATATATATATATATATATATATATATATATATATATATATATGTCGTGCCGATTAGGTAAAACTTGCGATTTTGGCTTAAATAGCAACGCTCTCCTTGCCATATAAGACAAGTGAAAATTTGTGTATGCAATAATTTCGCCAAAATCATTCTGAACACAACGAAAACAATAAATTTCATTGTGTTTGTTCATTATTAAATTAATGTTAACGTATCTAAAATATATTTAGTTGCGTTAGGCTAAATTAAATTGCGGTTGTTGTAATAAGGTTAGGTAGGTTTTCAAAGTTTCTCTTGGTACAAAATTATAAATTTTTACATTAACATAAATGAAAAAAAATATATATTTAAACGTATAAGAGAAAATTTTAGAAAGGACTTAATTTTAGATGAGTTCTTGCTAATTGACCAGTTTTACCTAATCGGCACGACATATATATATATATATATATATATATATATATATATATATATATATATATATATATATATATATAGGTAGTAGGTTGGTAGACAGCAACCGCCCAGGGAGGTACTACCGTCCTGCCAAGTGAGTGTAAAACGAAAGCCTGTATTTGTTTTCCATGATGGTAGGATTGCTGGTGTCTTTTTTCTGTCTCATAAACATGCAAGATTTCAGGTATGTCTTGTTACTTCTACTTACACTTAGGTCACACTACACATTCATGTACAAGCATATGTATATACACACCCCTCTGGGTTTTCTTCTATTTTCTTACTAGTTCTTGTTCTTATTTCCTCTTATCTCCATGGGGAAGTGGAACAGAATTCTTCCTCCGTAAGCCATGCGTGTCGTAAGAGGCGATTAAAATGCCGGGAGCAAGGGGCTAGTAACCCCTTCTCCTGTATATTTTACTAAATGTAAAAGGAGAAACTTTCGTTTTTCCTTTTGGGCCACCCTGCCTCTGTGGGAGACGGCTGACGTGTTGAAAAAAAGAAAAGAAATATATATATATATATATATATATATATACACACACATATATTTTAATATAGGGAGGTACCACCTCTAGAACTTTACTGGGGACCCTCATCCTCAGAGAAGACAATAAACGTACCTCAGAGAAAACTCGAGGTTCTCCCCGGAGCTGTTTGAATATTTTCTTCTCCTACCACCCCCTATATATATTTTATATGTTTTATTAATAGACAGAATACATTGACAGAAAACACAAACATGAACATGAATACATTGGTACAATATATCAAAGATTTTGAATCTCCTCCAGTAAACAGGTGATAACACAATATGCAGAATAACCACTGTTTCAAGCGCTTTCGTGTTTTCTCACATTATCAAGAAACTATAAAAATAAAAAGTTAACAGGAAGGGGTAGAATATAAGCTGTGTTTCACGGATCACTGAATACCTACCTACATCATCATAAAAAGTCAGGTGTTGTGAGGTGGCCGCGAAGTGTAGTCTCGTCCTTATATGCCTTCCTGTTAACTTTTTATTTTTATAGTTCCTTAACAACGTGAGAAATCACGAAATCGCTTGCAACTCTACTATTTTTTCACAGTGGTTATTCTGCTGGGTTAAAGCGTCATGTGGTTTTCGCTCACCATGAGGAGGGCCAAAACAACATGGGTTCGAGTCCTTGGCTAGTCGGTGTTGTTATTGATATATATATATATATATATATATATATATATATATATATGCTTGAAGAGGGTTTCGTGGGTCAACGCTCCCCGGCCCGGTCTGAGACTAGGCCTAGTGGTGGATCAGGGTCTGATCAACCAGACTGTTACTGCTGACCGCACGCAAACTGACGTACAAACTGCAGCCCGGCTGGTCAGGTACTGACTTTAGGTGCCTGTCCAGTGCCTTATTGAAGACAGCCACGGGTCTATTGGTAATCCCCCTTACGTATGCTGAGAGGCAGTTGAACAGTCTTGGGCCCCTGACACTTATTGTGTTGTCTCTCAGTGTACTCATGGCGCCCCTGCTTTTCATTGGGAAAATGTTGCAACTCCTGCTGAGTCTTTTGCTTTCATGGGGAGTGATTTTCGTGTGCAAGTTTGGTACTAATCCCTCTAGAATTTTCCAAGTGTATATTATCATATTTATATAACAACTAGTCATAAACTTGCATAAAATTTCTAAATATAATATAGTATAATTTTGCCCAGCTTAGCTTAGTTGATATTGTATTAAGACTTGTAAATATGAATAAAAAAATAGTGCGGTTTCCAAGTGATTTTAATGAAGGCACAGCATAACTGGCATAAATGAATATACAGTATGTTTGGCAAAACCAACGTTGCTGAGAGAGCTAAGTCAGCAAGTTTTGTCATAAAAAGCATGACACATATACGCCATATAGCTTGGGACTTCAGAGATAAGAATAAATATATATATTAAAGATATAGTTGAAGATGGTCCCTTTTTTAGAGGACATTCGAAAACGAAGATTGTGCTCTGCAGCCTAATAGAATACAATTTATGTTAAGTCAAATTCTATAAAGTTTTCATTTTATGCTGATACTAGGAAGTCGTAGCTTTGATAAGATATCCGCTGAAAATATTAATACCAGCCAGGGTCTGCTGACCTGTCCTTGGAGAGAGAGAGAGAGAGAGAGAGAGAGACTGAGACTACTCAGTCTCTCTTACCTCCGTAACTCCACATTCAACCTATTCGCATTTAACTAACTTAATTTGCTCACAGCATCAATTCCTAATCGCTCTCTATACAAAAACTATTTTCTTTATTCTAACTTAAAGTATAGTGGGCTAGAGCGACTTACATAAACCTGTTAAACTGCATATATAACTGTATATAAAAAAAAAAAGAAGGCCGCGTTACTTTTGGTAAGAAGATGGACGAGGCGCAACCAAGAAACTTTCATACGGGTATGAATTATCATTCGCGGTGCGAGTATGTTGTGAAATTGCACTGTTCGTTTTCCTACTCATTATGATGTGCAAATTTCTGAAAGTTTTGTATTGCAATCTCCTCATGTGTTGAGTGCAACACGAATGCCCTAGAGCTATCTTTCAACTCCTTCCCCCCGTGGTTGTTTTGCATCTTGTGTCTCTTGTTCGCGATTTTTGCATATATATACAGGGCTGGCACCATGCTGCAACTTCGTCCCAGTGGGGTCGGAGAGAGACCCCTCGGAGCATGGGTCAAGTGTGCTCTAGGATTCCTCAAAGAGTTAGGTGAAAAACTCAACACGGAAACCAGGGACCCCAGAGGGGCCAGCTTCTTTCAGAAACTCAGTGTTGCGATCAAGAGGAAAAATGCCAGCAGTATTCTGGGCACATGGGCAACCGCCGGGGAGCTGGATGAAGTATTTGAATATAGTATATATATACGAGAAAGGCATTCTCGTATCCCATATATATATATATATATAATGGGATACTAGAATGCCTTTCTCGGATTGCGCAATCACTGAAACACATGTAGTTAATGAAGGGTCTGTGGAGACGGGGGATAGATACGGAAGGACAGTGGATGTGTGTAGAGGGATGGATGGGTGCGGAGGAACAAGAGAAGGATGGTCCAATTGACGCAGAGGTTGGAAGAGGAGAAATTGACACAATATCACCAACTGGTGACTCAGTGTGTTAAATTGATGGCACTTTCTGGCCCCATCGACCCATACACCGCTGGCTTAAAGGTGGTGACCAGGGCTCACACCACCAGTGACCTCCCATACACACACAAGGCTGGGTAAATACACTCAAAACAAACACACAATCAGGGCCAGGAGCTGTGGCTCGACCCCTACAACCACAACTAGGTGAGTATTCAGGACTACAGACCAAAACGCTCAAGACTAAAGTCCAACACTTTAATAACTGGTGCCTCACACTCAGGACGCTGTCTCACAAGCTCAATACTCTTACTGTTATATTATTGTAGTGGAAGACACGATGGAGCCTAGTAACCCACACCTTTGCAGATTGACCAACAATATATTCAAGAGTGGTTACAGTAGCTGTAGGTATATATATATATATATATATATATATATATATATATATATATATATATATATATATATATATATATATATATATATATATATATAACGTGTGTGCATTTCTTTATATACACCTATGTGTATTTCTTAGTGTACATACACCAATATGTGTGTATGTCTTAGTGTATATTCAATGAGGGTTTATTTTAATTCTTTCCTCGGGGATTAACATATTCTTGATATATATATTCGGATGGGTCGAGGCCTTAATGACTCACGTGTGTTAGTTCATAGTCGTCACACCTAAAGCACTAACTCGTATATAAAAGTATTTGCACCATGTCGTATGTATCTTTTAAGTACATACACAGTATATAACGCATATCTTGCATAGTATATACTGTACTCTGAAATTTACTTTAATCCCTGTTTTAGGTGTTGAAGTATTTTTTTATTCTAGTTTAAAGGTGGATTACGGTTTTAATGGTCCGTGTACAGTCAGTAGGCTGTACACTTGACAAACTAATGAACTAAGTAGCGAAGAAATGATTAGCAATTATAATTGGCAAGGCCGGACGCTAAACTCACATGAACAGACAATTCCCTTTAAGAAAAATATTACGTAACTTAAAATATTATAACCCAACAGGAATATACGTATATTTACCACTTGCATCTGATAGCTGAACTATCTTGAGACATCTACGGTGTCGTATGGGGTTCGATTGATGGAATTGGGTATAAACACACGATGGATGGCTGATAACTTATAATTGTGGGAGAATAAGGCGAGCGCCAGGCCTGACCTGTCCTACTACTGACAACGGCACATCAGTGTATAAGTTCTT
Organism: Cherax destructor; assembly: GCA_009830355.1. Lineage (NCBI taxonomy): Eukaryota > Metazoa > Arthropoda > Malacostraca > Decapoda > Parastacidae > Cherax > Cherax destructor. Next base: position 55,973 of record WNWK01011018.1, on the reverse strand, counting down.
GAAGTCGTTACTCAGCATCCTAAGGATACCAAACCCTATTTTACGTATAAAGATTCGTATATCCCGGCTAAAATCTCGAGAATCTGGATCGATATAAATTCCACTGTTCATTTCAATACGACAACCAATCTCGTAGAAAACGAAACGCATTAATGAGAATCTTTAGTGAGTATATTTAGGAGTCTACATCACTGCCACTACCTCTCGCCTATGTTTACACCTCCGGAATACAATGTGAGGTATCTCCTCCCACAAAATCACTTTGAGCACATTATGTCTTGTGACGGCAATATCTAAACACGGAGCATCACTTAACGAGGTAACTTTCGCATTTCCTTGTGTTCTTCTTTGATCAGAAATACTAGTTAAAACTCGAATAAATATTTACTACGAAAGTTTAAGCCTTTTCTGAGCGGATCACTAAGTGATACTACACACCTGGGGAGCCACCACCGGATACGGCGAATGCTCCGCCATGCACGCCCCGCCTCCCTCATACGTCGTGGGCACTGCCTGGCGGAGGCTGCCTCAGGCAGTAGTCACAGGTCACTGCCAAGCACTGCTGTTTACTGTCAGGCACTTGCCAGGCACTCACCATCAGTGGAGGCAAGCGGGCCGGCAGGTAGGCGGGCAGCAGCTGCGACTACCCACACTGAGAACGAGTGCGGACGACTGGAACCTTCACTCTCCCGAGTCCAAGAAACAAGATCATGCTGAGAAGATTTTGTACATTCGTTGGCCTTGTGGTTACGGTGGAAGTGTTGCTTAAAATAAGTCACCGTATCCGTCCCAAACAATCCATGTACACATTCTCGTACTTTCAGATACTCTAAAAGTGACATATTTCAAGGTATTACACCACCCACTCAGGGTACATTTGTACCACCTTATTAATTTAACAAACTAGCTTCCTCAAGGAAGAGTTATCCTTCCATTTCTTGAATCAAACTTATTACCTTTTGTTCCACAGGCGCTTACTTTCTCCTTTAATATAATAATAATAATAATAATAATAATAATAATAAAAACACTAAGAGACAAACCCTGTTCAGACGACACATTTACCGTAGTTAGAACATTGACCCAGAGCTGGACGGTGTGGTCTGAATTAGACTAAGCTTCAGGAGGAAGCTGTTAGCTACATTTGAGGGAAAACTAGTATGACAGTTCATCCTCCAGCTTAAAGAGCGTGTTTGTGTGTGGGAATACCAACGCTCCAATGAACTACGATACATCCCACTGTCACACATAAGTCGCTCGTTTTATTTTATTTCCTTAATGTCAGTTAACAGTACGTTAATATAGGTTAATTTACATTTCTCAGGCCTAATATAGAGTACCCTAGATCCTAGAATACTGTATATTTCATTATTGTAGACTATCAATGGCTAAATACCAATGAGCCATATAATGCGTGCGTGATCCATACGGCTGACAACGAGGAGGTCGAGGAAATCAGAAGTAAACATTCTTGATGTTTATCATAGTGTTTATCACTGGTGGTACGAGAATCAGCTATACTATACTTGAGATGAGGATTTTCGTACTAGCCCAACGGATAGGGGACAGTTTCATACATGTAGATGAATGGTTCAGAGAACCGAAAAGTTGATAAATTAGACACATGTGCAACATTTGGGTATGTTTAATAAGGAAACGTTTCGCCACACAGTGGCTTCAGTCTCAAACTCCTCGTGTTCTTCACCATTCTCCTTTGTATGGACTGATGAAGCCACTGTGTGGCGAAACGTTTCCTCATTAAAGATATCCAAATGTTGCACATGTGTCTAATTTATCAAAGTTTCATACATTTTATGATATAATCGTATAACTCAAAGACTAACAACAAGGAACATTCCAGGGCATTACCAGTGTAGGGGACCTGGTATTGTACCCTGGCGACCCAGTATGGTGTTGCTAGAAACACAAAGATTGTGAACATCATCATTACACTCACGTGAAGAGCCAAGTCTACGAGAATGACGCGAGTCACTGAGCTAAAAGATAGTGCACTATGCTGAGAGTGGTGGTGGTGGTGGTGGTGGTGGTGGTGGATGTATTCACTTAGTTGTCTTTGGGAGGCTGGTTAAACATGGCCAAAACTACCTCTAATATGCCGCGGATGTTATGTGTCTTTAGTGGTGATTCAAGGATTGTTGTTGATAATTAAGAAACATGTGCAATACTTTGATATCTAACGAAACGTTTTCGCCTGCACAGCAGGCTTTTTCAGTCGAAATACAAAGACAACAACAGTTTTCTCCTCTATATTTCGACTCAAGAACTCCGCAGAGTAAGAGAAACGTTTCATCACAACAGATACCAAATTGTTGTACATGTGTCTTACAAATTTTATTCATGTCATTAAATATATTTAGAGACTGATTCTGTACACCTGAGGTTTTTACCTTGAGTTTATCTTGAGTCGATTTCGGAGGTCACCGCCCCCCGCGGTCAGGTCACAAGTTTATTTGACTTTATTTTAGGTTTGTATTTGTTTATATTGTTTATTGCGTTATATATTTTATTCTGAATCAGCGAAGAATGCATTATGGGCAACGAACCTTCAGTGAAGTGTTTATTATTATTATTGTTATTATTATTATTATTGTTGTATTAATATTGGTAGAATTACCGACAATATGTTAAGTAAAAGGACACAAATGCAGCTAATGTGACATTTTATTGTGGCAACGTTTCGCTCTCCAGGAGCTTTGTCAAGCTCTGGTTGAACCTCACTGCTCTGTAGCACCAGTCACCAGTGAGGTTCAACCAGAGCTTGACAAAGCTCCTGGAGAGCGAAACGTTGCCACAATAAAATGTCACATTAGTTGCATTTGTGTCCTTTTACTTAACATTATTATTGTTGTTGTTGTTATTATTGTTATTGTTTTTTTATTATTATTATTGTTATTATTGTTTTTATTATTATTGTTGTTGTTGCTTTTGCTATTATTATTATTATTAATGTGTAAGTGCTAAACTCGTTAAGATCATAGAGCGCCTGGGAAATGGGGGAAATCACGCTTGATCCAAGGAAGGGGATGAAGTAGCTACAGTTTCTCAAATCAAGAGCCTTCAAACCACCTACCTCCCTTGAAAGGATATAAAAAAATAAAAATATTGCACTATTTACTCCCTCTTAAAATCAAAACTGACACCTCACACGCCCCTTCATTGAGGAGTCGATCTCAGGACCACTTGATTACCAGTCCCACCTGATAACGCCGATAACGCAGATGGAGTAACGAAGAAAACAAGAAACTCTGAAGGGCTCTGTCAGTGGATGGTTCCCAGCTGGTGTGGTGAAATATCTGAATGGGCATTGATGGAACACAAAGGTTTTGTATCTGAGCGAGTTTTGGCATAGCTAGGGTGGTGGAGGAGGTTGGTAGATCCACTCCGGTGGCAGAGGTGCCGGAATTCCAACAGTAGTGGTAGACTACGGGAAGATTAACAGTGGCTGCAAAGGT
>WNWK01011018.1:0-47500 GCA_009830355.1 Cherax destructor | reverse complement strand
CATAATAAGAAGTAAAATTAAAAACGAAGGTAAGGAAAGATAAGGAATTCAAATCCAAGTGAAGTCTAACAAGTATTACAAACCGGAGGTGAGGTTATGAGAGGATTTAGCAAAATAATACTATATTAATTTAAAAAAACAACAACACGAAGTTGGTGAAAAAGAATCATGTGCAACAGTTTGGTGCCTTCATAGCGGAGACGTTTCGCCCACCAGTGACTTTATCACTCCAGTACAGAGAATAATACTTGAGACTGTGGAAGATATTGAATTAGTATGAGGTGATCAGTCCCTCAGCTTCGATGAATCTGTAGGAGACGGTGAAGACTTGAAGTGTCAGGAGTGATCATTTTGTTGTTTTATTCGTCAGGAGACAGGACAAGTGTCTCCTGACACGAGTCTTAATCATATATATATATATATATATATATATATATATATATATATATATATATATATATATATATATATATATATATATATATATCACAGATGTTCAGAATAATATATTATATATATATATATATATATATATATATATATATATATATATATATATGTGTGTGTGTGTGTGTGTGTGTGTGTGTGTGTGTGTGTGTGTGTGTGTGTTTTTTTTGAAATCAGTCCCTCACCTCCTTTCTAGGCTGCTCGATAACAATTAAGTAGACGTAAATAAATGCGATAAAATGACTGGTGACAGAGGGTAATTATTGCGTATTTCCACTCCATAAAATCATCTATGGTAGATATGGGATCTTCTCCATACACGCTTGAATTATACTACCTTCAACACTGGCCTATTAAGACTGAAATATTACTCCATACAAGGTGTTGTTAACACACTTTGTGGAGGTAGACGTTTGCGTGGTTTTATCAGCAGCGACAACATGCCGAGTCTTACCTCATCAAATACTCTCAACACTCATGAACTATGAATGACAATTTGAATGATAAGATCAATTTTTGGAAAGTTCGACCACATTGGTGAATTAAACCGAACTTCCCTTAAAAATTGTTTTATGAACCGAGAAAAATATTTATGAAGAGTCAATATGCGACTCCATTACAACACACGTATGTGGCTGGATGTTTCTCCATGGAGTTCAGGAGCTGACTAAGACGGAAGGCAGATTTACACCAGATCAATACATTGAGATCCTATAGGAAGTGATGCATTCCTTCGTTCGTGCATATGCACTACCCTGTGAGTATAATATTTATGCAAGATCACTGCAATATACACAAGGCCAGAGTGGTGAACCGGTGGTATCAAGAGCAACATCACATCCACCTTGACTGGCAAATATTGTGAATGTATGGGAGACTGTGAGAAGTAAACACTGCTAGCTGTGTCCTTCACACTTAGCTCCCTCTCAGTGCATTTGTCACTTGTAACACACACACACACACCAGTGAAAAGGTGGAGCCAGGACCTGTGAATCGACCTCTGCAAACACAATTAGGTAAGTACACACACGCACACTATCACTTACTAACAGCCACTTTCTCCGCCAAGAAGACAACAAACCAACGTGACAATCACAATCCAACAATGAAGACAAACACATAGGCAGCGGGAGGTGAAATTAATCGAGAACTGTTTGATAATGAAAACATCGAGAGAAGAGGAAATGTTAACATAACAGACGGACTAGAGATGTAAAGAGAGAGTTGACAACTTCTTACCAGGTTGAAAGATATCTTCTGGAAGCGGCCAGTCAAACTGGTTATGTAGCAAGATGACACATACAACAAAAGTAGATCTTTATTGGTCCGACATTTCACCTCCCTGACGCTTCATGAAGTACCAAAGCCTCGTGTGGGTGAAACATCGTACTAATTTAAGTCTCCCTTTGCTGTATGTCTCTTTGTAACACTTGTCGGCTATGATGTCAAACTTCAGCTGGTTACAGTAATACAGATGTCGCTAGACAGAATGCTAACACTCAAATATTCAAAGACTATGTTTCACACATAAAAAATCCTTGGGACTACTGTTCCACAACACTTTTACTGCATTCCCCTGACACCTTAACATACATTCCCCAATACGCTCGATACTGTCCTTTCTTTCCCTTGTCTATTCTGTCATTCAACCATTTTTCCTAAACACTTTTGCCTACACATTCACTTCATTGCGTCAAAATATATTTGCTTCTTAAATACTGATTCATTTTCAAACTCTTCTGCCAACTTCTGCAACTTCCCTTTTCAGTGTCTCAGTTGCACTCTTATCTGCTATCAGAAACTGTGACAACTCCCGTGTCATACCAGATTCCTTATCTTTTAAGAACCCCCATCCCTCCCCTCCACTCTAGAAACCTCATCTATAAACACATTAAATAACCTAGATCATACCACATTCCTGTTTAAGAGAGGACAAAAAGTAATAGAATAAATTGGCACACATACGACTATACGTTCCAATTTAAATATCTCTTGTCCAATTATAAGAGTTATTGGGAAGGAGAGTGTGGGAGTGCAGTTCTCCCATAACATGTCGAGCACGACCCCCAGCAGACACAGAACACATGTATGATGGAGGCAGTACACGAGTGTGGCGGCCGCCGCCACCACCTACTAGAATCTCTCCGCACCTGACTTTATTAAACATCGCCATACACGCCAGGGAAATAAAGAATCTTTCCTGACTACAATATTATAATAATCATTGAGTGGAAATAGAGACACGGGTAGCAGAGAATCCCTTTAATAAAGCGTTTCGCCCAATGATTGGACTTTATTAAGTATGCAGGAACAATCAAATGAGCCGCATTATAAGGCAAACCAGTACCATGAGGTCAGGCTCAGGGAAAGACAGGTTACATGCGAGGTCATGAAAATGCAAGATCAAGTAGATGTGAAATCAAGTAGAGGTGAGGTCAGGCGTTTGTAAGGTCAGGTATTGGTGAGGGTAGGAAGTGGGGCTATTATGCAAATTATATGCATCAGAGATAATGTGGGAAATAGGTCCAGCCAACATGTACATTCCATCGCTTTACTTAATTGTATTGGTGAGGTGGATCACTGCTGCTTCCAGAATTCTACTTTTGTCACTGTCGTTCTCGTGGGGTAACAGTTGTGTTCTTCCTCAGTCCATGAAGTGAGAATAAAGATTGTGATGGACTACGCAGGCATTGTTGGTTTTAACCCTCCTTCAGGCATATTTATATTCTTGAAGGCGTGTCTGAGGGTCTCTGACGGTCTCCCCGACATAGAATTCATCACAACCACCACATGGTATGCTGTATACTCCTACTGTGCAAACTGTTCTAGTTTTAGTGCGTCTGGAGATCTTTTGACAGTTCTGGCGGTAAGGACTGCTACATCCATGTTGGCTTTTCCGGGAATTTTGGAGAATTTGATAGCAGTCTATCTAGTGGGGAAGATCAGTCTTCTATCAATGCTAGTATCCTCTTTGCGTGTGCTGTGTATGAGGAAAGCTTTGTGTTAGCAAGACTGGATAATGTGTGTTGGGATCCAAAGCTGGAAAATAGCTCCTCAATGTTTTCTTTTTCTTCCAAAAGATATCAGTGTAAATTCGGAGACCTCTGAGGAAGAAACCTATGATAACTTCCAGCTTAGTTTTGAGGTCATGGTTGGAGAAATAGTATACTAGGTCATCCTCATTGGGAGGGAGGGGATTTCTGAATACTAGTCACACTAGTGTCACTAGTTAATGGTCTAAGTCAGACCGAAACGTCGTCCTAAGTTTCAGTCTCCTGTGGGCGGGTTATTTATGTATTGTCTCTAGACCTATTGCCCACTTTGCCCATGATTTACTCAATAAACCTGTCACTTTAGCCTCACTACTCTCACCAATATTTGACCTCACCTATACCAGACCTCGTATTTTCATGACCTAACATGTGATCTGTCTTTCTCTGAGTCTGACCTCATGGTATTCATTTGCCTTATAAGGCGGTATATTGATTGTCTCTGTACCTTTAATGAAGACAGTCTTGGGCGAAACATAGTAATAAAAGGATTCTCTACTACCTGCGTTTTCATTTCCACTTGTCGACAAACACTCATTAATTTTACTTCATTTAACACATTTTGCATTTGTTAACATTATATTTCTCTAAAAAACATGAAAAGAATACAGTTTAACCCTAATCTAAAATATTTTTCTTCTAAACTATAGTGATACTGTCTATTACTGATTTAAAAAAAAAAGAATATTTTTTTACGTGATTTATTTACAGTTATGACGTATGAAAGAATAAAATGGGTTAAGGTACAATACATTTATTAGTGAACATTACGTTTACCTAATAACACTCGTAAATACACTCAGACTGGAACACTGTCCCCGACGGTAAACATTTGATAGAGCTCTGGACAGAGCGAAACGTTGTCCCAGAGCTTTGTAACGTGTCTTTTCTTCACTCGTAAATTCGCTTTGGCAAAGTTGACTACTTCACAATTTTCTCTCACTAACTTAAAGAGTGTAAGTTAATTACACACACACACACACACATATTAACTTGCTCATCTCTCAGTCCGTCCTAACGCCGTATATAACAAGCGTGTAGTTAAGAAGCCACATATGTAACTTAACTTGCATATGTTTTACACCGTTCTGACGCTAATAAAAACAAAGATATGATCAGTGGTACACTTTAACGTAATAATGTCTGAGAGGAAGTTAGTTTGATATCTTTATTATGCACCCCATACCCATCCTGTGGGCGGTGTACAAATGCTCTCTTCTTATGTTAGTTAATCTACACAATACAAGGGTCACTGATGAATAAAAGTCACAATACCGAGGCTAGAATACTTCACAAATAACCCACATTTTAGAGTGGAATTTTAGACTTTTAGACTAAGTTTTGATAATGGTGCAGGAAGGACCGAAATGTCAGCTTACGTTTCCTTTCCAGAGTGAGGGTTGCTTGTGAGCAAGGCCAAACTTCATATGATAAGATTTTTCGGTGCAAATAACATTGACGTTACATGTATATGTTGGTTAATAGATGTATGTGTTACGTCTACCGACACAGTAGAAAATGAGGTAATATTCGGTCGATACAACGAACAGCACCAGCAACGTTGTTTAAGTTTAATACGTTAGTGATGCTTCTCGTTACTGCAATTATTCGTGAACATTAGAGAAGAAAAATTGAAAGATTGTGAAAGGCGAAACATGACAATTTTTTTTATTTTCTTTACCTCTCCTCCCTTCTAAGGGATGTCCTGATACTGGTGAAGGGCTCTTCATCCAAGGAACTGGAGCTACCCTCCCCTTCCTCGAATCAAACCTGATCACCTTCCGTTTTCCCAGACGCTGTATGACTCCTACGAGTTCAGGGCTTCTCTATAAATGTCAATCTTTATCTATCCTAACCCACAAAGTGAGGCAGACTACTCGGATTATTATCCCCGGAGGGTTAGTCCCAGATATCTACTAACTGCTCAGTATACAAGGGGCAGTCAGTGTTAGCAACCTTGACCATACATCTCGAGTCACCTGGGATTGAATGCAGGTCCTGGTTGTGATCCCAGTGCTCTACCACTGAGCTACGTCCACTGAATTAACCTTTCCCGGTATTCTCCTCCTGCTCAGTCTACACCAAAGATGGCCATATTATATGCTCATGATGTCTGTGGCGAGAGACAGGTTAGGTTAGTTAAAGTCACTGAAGTTTACCTATAATTTTTAAACGGCATTCCGTTTTCTTCCTGGATTTCGAAGTGTTTATAAATAAGTACCCAAGGTATTTGGTGTTTGGATGTATACTTGCAACATTAACCCAATATCGGATTTTAGTATCACATGTCCTAGGTATGGCCTAGTTACATAGGCTACAACAAAGACTTGTCTGACCAGTAGGAAAAGACAAAGAATATTAGCTGTTACTCAAGATATATCACCTCAGATCCTTATTCAATAACATAAAGGAAAATGTTAGAGATGAGGCACACTTTTCTCCCCAAAATACCTATGGAGTTCAAAATATGATAACATGATGATGGTGTATTATAGGTGTAGCGAGACGATAATGCTGAATGGTCTAAACATCTTTAGTGGTATAGTATGTTTACTACCAAAGTTCAAGGAAGCAAGAAGTGAGTGTGGAACACGCAAGGAATCTAACTTTGACAGCTTCTTATCACCCGCCATCCTCCTTCACACCATTAAGAAGCGAGAGTAAAAGGTGCGAAATATCTTGCTTTGACAACATCCTTCCTCCCCGTCCCTTACCCCAGCATCATCAAGAATCGTCAATCAACATTACCAATGAATCCCCCGACGGCACGCCATGTTCAACAATCTGAACTTCAGCCTTGAAAACTAATACAGTGATAGTCTAATACGGAGAGTGTTCTCACAGTCGTGCGAGAGAAACGGTGAACCTCCTTCTTCACAAGCATATTATACCAAAATCCAGGGAAAACTTTATACCAAGAGCCAGTCATTAGTGGCTATGAAAAAGATGGCAAAGAATATTAAGCTCAAATAATATAGATTTGAACAATTACTTCTTCACTTTCTTTACAAATGACATACAAACTATAGCAACGGTAGCCAGTAGTGCAGATACAGCAGTCACCGTGTCCCAAGCTTACCATCACCTATTTAAACATTGTGTTTCATTGTCCACTTACTGAGAATTATAGACATAGTTCATTAACCTACAGGATATGTTAAGGTATCACAGTAGGGAAAACAAGATGCCAGAAAATTCGAGTATTCTAATTTTGCTTAGAAAAGACCCAAATTTACTCCTTTTAACCTATGTAGAGCCTAATGCCTCTGTCTTTTGTGTATCCATACGCTCTTGCACTACCGTCCACAGGATGGAAATAAGATGCACAATAAACTACCCGCTGCGACGGCAAAAACTGAAATCTAATCTTGAGGAAGCTAAATACTTGAGCCTTCAGGAAAAAACGATGAGTTAACATGGCCTCTATCAGCCGAATACTTGAAAAAATAATTCCTGATGAGCAAGACAGGCTCCTGAAAATGTACATTTTTGGAAAAATCGACTCAAACTAAATACATATACGTGGACCCCCGGATTTCGTCATTAATTCGTTCCAGAATGCTGGTCAAGTGCCGTTACCGAACGAATTTGTTCCCATAAGGAACAATGTAAATTAGATTAGTCCTTTTAGACCCCAAAAATACACTTACAAAAGCACTTACAAAATACTTATATATATATATATATATATATATATATATATATATATATATATATATATATATATATATATATATATATATATATATATATATATTTATTCTTTCTTCCCTTGTCTATTAAGTTTAGATGGAAATATGTGACTGGAAATGATAAAGTAGATGAGTAAGACACATATGCAACAGTTGTGTATCTTTATTGTCAATATGTTTCGCTGCTCTACAGTCTTCTTCAGTCCAATGCTGAGGTGACTAAATATTGGAGACAGCAGAAGCAGTAGAAGGCAAAGATCAGTCAATCGGTAGGTCATCCTTGAAAAAGTAGTCTTGAGGTGGTCAGTCTCAGCCTTAAGAAGTGTTCAACTCCACAGTCTTGATCGCAATGAAGATGAAGCATGAGAATGAGTCTTTTATACTGGCAACAGAAATGAGGTATTGCAGTTCTCCTCATTTCTTATAATCTTATTTCTAATAGCTGGCCCTGCTTCTCATAATGCGATCTCCAAATTCAGCTTCTCGCTTTTCTCTAGTATAAATAACTTCAGCTTTATTTTGATCGAGAAAACAGAGCTGAAGGGACTGACCTCTTCCAAACTACGTCTTCAAGGCCGAAAGACTGATCACCTCACCACCGTTTCTGCTGTCTCCAATATTTAGTCACTTTTGTATTCAACTGAAGAAGCCTACAGGCGAAATGTGACGATAGTAGTGACACCCTACTGTTTCACATGAGTCTTAATCACGTACTTGTCGGTATTACATGCCATTAATACACTCAGTATGATAAAGCCATGTTCAACTCCAGTACCGGACTATTCTAATGTTGATGGCCTCCTGGCATTCCTCTAATTTATAACCACGGCTTTCCATTGTGTAAAACATATGTATGTATGTAATCACCTAGTTGTGGTTGCAGGGGTCTAGTCATAGCTCCTGGCCCCGCCTCTTCACTGGCCGCTACTGAGTCACTCCCTGCGCCATGAGCTTTATCATACCTCTTAAAGCTATGAATGGAACCTGCCTCCACTACATCGCTTCCCAAACTATTCCACTTCCTGACAACTCTGTGACTGAAGAAATACTTCCTAACATCCCTGTGATTCATCTGAGTCTTCAACTTCCAACTGTGTCCCCTTGTTGCTGTGTCCCATCTCTGGAACATTCTGTCTATGTCCACCTTGTCAATTCCTCTCAGTATTTTATAAGTCGTTATCATGTCTCCCCTATCTCTCTGTCCTCCAGTGTCGTCAGGTCGATTTCACTTAACCTCTCCTCGTAGGATATACCCCTTAGCTCCGGGACTAATCTTGTTGCAAACCTTCGCACTTTCTCTAGTTTCTTTACGTGCTTGGCTAGGTGTGGGTTCCAAACTGGTGCTGCATACTCCAATATGGGCCTAACGTACACAGTGTACAGGGTCCTGAACGACTCCTTAAGATGTCGGAATGCTGTTCTTAGGTTTGCTAGGCTCCCGTATGCTGCAGCAGTTATTTGGTTGATGTGCGCCTCAGGAGATATGCCTGGTGTTATACTCACCCCCAACATCTTTTTCCTTGAGTGAGGTTTGTAGTCTCTGGCCCCCTAGACTGTACTCCGTCTGCGGTCTTCTTTGCCCTTCCCCAATCTTCATGACTTTGCACTTGGTGGGGTTGAACTCCAGGAGCCAATTGCTGGACCAGGCTTGCAGCCTGTAGTTCTGCCTGGTCCTCGTCCGATTGAATTCTTCTCATCAACTTCACATCATCTGCAAACAGGGACACTTCGGAGTCTATTCCTTCCGTCATGTCGTTCACAAATACTAGAAACAGCACCGGTCCTAGGACTGACCCCTGTGGAACCCCACTCGTCACAGGCGCCCACTCTGACACCTCGCCACGTACCGTGACTCGCTGCTGTCTTCCTGACAGGTATTCCTTGATCCATTGGAGTGCCTTCCCTGTTATCCCTGCTTAGTCATCCAGCTTTTTACCTAATCTCTTGTGTGGAACTGTGTCAAACGCCTTCTTACAGTCCAATAAAATGCAATCTACCCACCCCTCTCTCTCTTGTCTTACTGCTGTCACCCTGTCATAGAACTCCAGTAGGTTTGTGACACAGGATTTCCCGTCCCTGAAACCGTGTTGGCCGTCGTTCATAAGCTCATTCCTTTCTAGGTGTTCCACCACTCTTCTGATAATCTTCTCCATGACCTTGCATACTATACATGTCAGTGACACTGGTCTGTAGTTTAGTGCTTCATGTCTGTCTCCTTTTTTAAAAATTGGGACTACATTTACTGTCCTCCATATCTCAGGTAATCTCCCTGTTTCGATAGATGTGTTGAATATTGTTGTTAGTGGTACACATAGCGCCTCTGCTTCCTCTCTCAGGACCCATGGAGAGATGTTGTCCGGCCCCATCGCCTTTGAGGTATCTAGCTCACTCAGCAGCCTCTTCACTTCTTCCTCGGTTGCATGTATGTATGTATGCATGTGTATATATATATATATATATATATATATATATATATATATATATATATATATATATATATATATATATATATATATATATATATGTCGTGCCGATTAGGTAAAACTTGCGATTTTGGCTTAAATAGCAACGCTCACCTTGCCATATAAGACAAGTGAAAATTTGTTTATGCAATAATTTCGCCAAAATCATTCTGAACATAACGAAACAAATATATTTAATTGTGTTTGTTTATTATTAAATTAATGTTAACGTATCTAAAATATATTTAGTTGGGTTAGGCTAAATTAAATTGTGCTTGTTGTAATAAGGTTAGGTAGGTTTTCAAAGTTTCTCTTGGTACAAAATTATAAATTCTTACATTAACATAAATGAAAAAAATATATCTTTAAACGTATAAGAGAAAATTTTAGAAAGGACTTAATTTTAGATGAGTTCTTGCTAATTGACCAGTTTTACCTAATCGGCACGACATATATATATACACGTATATTATATTCTCGGTTCCGAATTCGCAGCTTCAGTAATTCGCGGATTTTTCCTTAGAACCTAACTAATAATTGTTCGCGGAAATCCCCGCAAATTCGCGGATTTTTAATTTTTTTGGCTTTTCCTGTGGCAAAATATAACTTTTATGCATTTTAATGTTAAATACTAAGAAAAATATAATTTAATAATTTTGTAACATAAATATTAACGTAAATTCAGCATACTATTTACCATACGTATACCAAAGAAAACGGGGTTGCATGAATTACAGTACATATAGGTAACATCGTATTTACACTAATTTGGTGAGACAGCAGTACAGTACTGTACATGGGTTTTTCTTCACATTCATTTTTTTTAAGGGTGATGTATGAAGCTGAGTTTGAAATTAAATTAGTGTTCTGGGGGCATATTTAGGCTTTAAACTATGAAAATAGTTTTTTTTTTTTTTAACCGCGTCCAGAATTCGCGGTATTTCCAAATTCGTGGGTGGTCTTGGAACGTAACTCCAGCGAATTTGGAGATACTGCATAGCATATACTATATATATATACATGTATATATATATACATGTATATATATATTTATTTAATATATATATATATATATATATATAATATATATATATATATATATCATATATATATATATATATATTATATATATATATATATATATATATATATATATATATATATATATATATTATATATATATATATATATATATATATATATATATATATATATATGCTTAACAATTCGCAAACAGGCGAATTTACAAACATTGTCTCTACGTCCACAGCAGGACTCGAACCTGCAAACTCTGTATCAGAGTCCTCAGTACTTTACAACGGAGCCAAACCCCAGATAAGTTTGGGCGCCAAGTCGGAACTAGATGATGTTTCCCCATACCCCGGGGCACCAGGCTTGTTTTGAAAGTTATTTCATCAAATCATAAGAACATAAGAACATAAGGAGGAACACTGCGGCAGGCCTTTTGGCCCATACTAGGCAGATCCTTCACATTCCATCCCACTAACAGAATATTTGTTCAACCTAATTTTCAATGCTACCCAAGAAATAAGCTTTGATAATTTTATTTACTCATGTGCAATTCCCACTCAAATCCAACCCCTCTCACTCATGAATTTATCCAACCTAAATTTAAAACTACCCAAGGTCCTTGCTTCAATAACCCTACTAGGCAGACACATGCAGTGGACAACGAGAGAGATTTGAAGTGCTTAACAATTCGCAAACAGGCAAAATTATTTACAAACATTGTCTCTACGTCCACAGCAGGACTTGAACCTGCATATTCTGTATCAGAGTCCACAGTACTTTACCACGGAGCCAAACCCCAGATAAGTATAGGCGCCTAGTCGGAACTAGACGATGTTTCCCCATACCCCGGGACAACGAAAGAGATTTGAAATGCTTAACAATTCGCAAACAGGTGAAATTATTTACAATCTCTCGTTGCACACTGTATGTGGCAGGATTTGATGAAATAACTTTCAAAACAAGCCTGATGCCCCGGGGTATTGGGGAAACATCGCCTAGTTCCGACTAGGCGCCCATCTTATCTGGGGTCTGGCTCCGTGGTAAAGTACTGTGGACTCTGATACAGAATATGCAGGTTCGAGTCCTGTTGTAGACGTAGAGACAATGTTTTAGTAAATATATATTCAATATTTTTAATATATATATATAAAATTATATATATATATATATATATATATATATATATATATATAGGGACCTTCACATACCATCTCGCCCCAACTGCAAGCTATGCCTATTATCAAAGTAAATTGAGACTTTATAGTCTTCCTCTGCTTTCCGTGGCAAGGCAGCTGTCGTGTCTCTCTCTTTGAATAATAACACGGATCATACTCTCATGTTTCAGCGGCAGATATTTCTACTCTTTCTTTTTAAGGTTTGTTGTGCTCGTATTCAACTTCTTATCCTTGAGAACTTGATTATTTCATTATTTCCATTTCCCACTATAATAATATTTATTATTATTATTATTAATATTTTGAAGAGATAAACATGTATGGGTTCTGAAGGGCTCAAATGATGGCAGGTAACCAGGTTTGACCCAAGGAAGTAGAGGATAGCTCGAATTCCTTGGATCATGAGCCCTTCATCAACATTATAACACTCTCCTTGAAGAGTTCACTCACAACATTATAATACTCTCCTTGAAGAGTTCACTCACCAGCTATGCTGTGGAATTCCTATATTTTATGTTTCTACTGAGTTATTTCATGTCTCTCTTCTCTCCTTCAAGAAATTGGTCAATAATTACTCAGTAACTTGTATCTATTAGAATTCTTCTCATTCCTCTGTCTGGTGTTTGACTGAACCCCGAAAAAGATTGAAGACTTTCTAGACTTTCTGAATCGCTATTTTTGTTATTCTGACAAGAACTTGCCAGTATGTCAACTATGCAGTGTTGCTACTAGCGGTTTAAAATTATGATATTAAAGATAACATTTTAAACTGGTTTAAGAGTTGTTTATTTGATATAAAACACTTTGTATATTACAGAAATGCTTACGTAGACACTTATATTTTTCACACTGGAGTCTTTTTTTTTATTGTTAATTCTTGTTATTTTATATAAATGATGTTTATAACATATCTACAGTAGCAAACACTGTAAGATCTTGTTGTTGATGACGCAACTTTGAACGTTATGATTAAAACGTTTTTAAACATTCAGTTTTACCAGTGGTTTGCACCTAACACATTTCTCATCATAAGAAAATTACAGCCTGCTGTTACACAAGGTCTTTGATTGTTAAAGCTTGTAGCTTTAACAGAACAGCTAATCAGAAAAGCACATTAATGTATCATGTACAGGTAAAGATGCAAACATATGTAAAGGTTAGGTAAGATTTGTCAGGAAACAGGATAAGTGTTTTCTGACGCGGGTCTTAGTTATATTGTAAAGAATTTCCTTTTATATCAAACACAATACAAAAATGTATTTAGTCTTCTTTGCAGTTAATATCAATGGTGCAACTCAGCTGGCTGTTGTTGTATTACTCATATGGATCAAACTGATTAGAAATTAAGTTTTTATCCAAGAATAATTAAAAAATGTTCTCATAAGAAAGTAAACAAGAATAGTAATTTTTAAATACGCTTGCCTCATTAATTTTCCTAACCTAACCACATTAAGGTTTCGATTTTACATTTCGTAAAAAAATGTCTGTAAAATCATATATTTAACAATAATATACAAGAAATTAAAGTGAATTTCTAACATGTAAGTACCTCACTAGTAAGAAGGTTCAAGCCTACTGTATACTAAATATGCACCTCATAGTCAAAACAAGCTACAGAATTTGTTTCAGGTGTCAGTGTTTAGTATATGTTTCTTTTCCCCACAGAACCTGTAAATTCCAAACATAGTGATTCAGAATGCGTCAGTAAAATAAATTACTGAATGCATTATTATTATTATTGTTATTTTTTCTTAGGATATTAATGTTCTTCAACTAACATCTCATAGCTGGACTACGTCAGTACAGTTGGATAATTAATAATAGCTTTGTGATTACTAAAAAAAATAAAACGTTTTGCTCCTTAGTGGTAAGAACATTTGACTCACAATGGACCGGTCCTGGGTTCGATTCCCGGAAAGGATGAGACGTATCGGCCTGTCTTCCTGCATCAGCCGCTATTGTTCACCTAACAATAAATGGGTACCTGACTGCTAGCCGACTACAGGTACAGGTAGGTTCGCCAGGACGGATCCTGGCCCAGGTCTTCTCCATGAGGTGACCCGGTAGATACGTTAGCCGTCTGTTGTGGGTCGCATCCTGGGAGGCGGTGTAAGCAGGATATCGGGAGTCAGCAAGGTTTAATACACTGCAAGTTGCAACATTCAAACGCTATTGACATAGCGTTTAGTTTGCTGCACAAATTAATGTATTGTGACTAGAATTAATAAGGCAAAATTCCTGTTTCATAAGTAATGTACGTCTGGACATTCTATAACTTGTTATGTACAGTCGAATATATGCAATAAGATCACAGTAAACAGGTGATATCACAATATGCAAAACAACCAGTGAAAAATAGTGAACAGCCAAGCGCTCTCGTGATTTAGCATATATTCAAGGAACTGTAAAAATAATAGAACAGCAGAATGCATGTAAGGTCCAGATTACATCGCATAGTCAATATACGACACCTCAACCTTCCCTTTATATCACAGATTCGGGTGAGATGGTCAAGGACCTGTCAAACATAGCTTTAATTCTTCCCAAATTTTATTAATTATAAATGAATCTAATTTGTATAATCTTAAACTAATATTTATATTAAATTCAAAACTCTTTTTATGAAGCTTGATCTAATTATATTTATCTCAACCATGGACCTGCTTGATACCACTTTCTCGTATATATACATAAACTAGTAACTGCATCATAAATTGCTAGATTCACTTAAAGTACCTATGACAGTACACTTTTTTCTGTCCAAAATTTCAACTTAGGCAACTGAAACAAATGCACAACCTTCAAATTGGAGATGAAACCTAGAAGACTTTTCGATCCATCCTGGACCATCAAGTAGTGAGTAGTCAATGATGGACCGAAATGTCGTCTAATTTTAATATGAAATTTCTGGTTACTCTGTTAATGGTTCTACCATGGTACTGTGACTGTTATTCTGTAACGAACAATAGTTTGTTATGACTCAAGAACCATTAGAGAGATGTTGATGTTGTCTTCCTACCCTCCAACGAGGCGGTAGTGATCTAGACGATGGCCCCCTAGCTTGACCCTTACTAGATACTACCGTCGAGGCCACCATTCCGAGGGTACCAAAGGTACAGTTTGCTCCAGCGTTTTCTTCATAACAAACGTACCTTTGGGCGCAGTCTTATTTTTACCTGAAAAGTAATTTTACAGAGTTATATTTCGGAAAATCCGCCGATCAAAGCTTTGTACATTTTGTTCAACACTTGGCACGTTTTAAAGGCTTTTTTTTTTTTTTTTTTTTGCATCTTGAAATTATCTTTCGTATTAATTACGAGATTTTTAGCCGATAGTGGATAATATTTTTTTCCATGAAGGATCGATTCCACAAGTATATTAGTTTACTACGAGTCAATAAAAATGGCATTTAGTCTAACGGTTACTAAAAGAGAGAAAGACTTTAATAACACAAGAAGGTAAGTATATATTGTATATATGAGAAGAGTTATGATACACAAAAGGACTAAGTCATTACACCTCAGAAAAAGTACTTTACCCAAAAGAATTCATATCACACAGGAGACTATAGTCATAAGGAAATGCTGTTATTATCAGAATATAAAAGTAAAAATACGGCTACACATTTCCTTCCCATTAGGAAAAGAATAAAATTCACTCTAATGACTTTGCAATATACCAGAGTTTTCACAGGAAAAGCTTGAACATCCATCACATATGAGTGGATCTGGATGAACTGGATAAAAAGGTATATGACCCCGACATGCTGTAGAAAGACACAAAATGCATTCTAAATGAACAGGATTTCTGTGTGAACAAGTGGTGAACACAAGAAGTGAAAGAATACAAAGACTGAAATTAAAGCGCACTCGGAGAGCTTACCTCAAAAAAAAGCTTCAGTACAGTTTGAGAAATATCACAGTAAATCGTTACTACACTAAGATGAAAGAAGACAACTAAGAAAAATGTCAATACACACAATAAAAAGTCTGTACATTCATGTAAAGTCTAGAAAGTTGTAATAATGTGGGTGGAATTACTGATAATATATTAGATAAAAGGACACAAGTGCAACTAATGCGACATTGTATTGTGGCAACGTTTCATTCTCCAGGAGCTTCCTCAAGCCGGTGCAAACAGTACAGGAACACAGAGGCTATGTAGAAGTAACAATGTTGGCGAAGATGAACGCTTCGTCAACATCCTCTCCACCAACATCACATAGCTACGTTATGTGGACAATGTCCCCATGATAACTCACAAACGATCTGACGTGCGGAATCTTCAGGGAAGGCTCAGCGCACTTGAATCGGCTATCCAGTTCACGCATGAAGAACAATCCAATGACAAGTATTCTCGACGTCCTCATTCACAAAGCAGATAACACTCTAAGATTCCATGTTTACAGGAAGCCTACAAACAAAAACGATCTCACATACCTCCAGTTAATATACCAAGACCAAACGAAGCATCACCATCGGGTTTTTCCTAAAAGCTTACCGAATTTGCAATCCAATCTTTTTGACGAGAAGTGTCCATAAATACACCAAACCTTCACCGAGCTACATTTTCCTTCCTTTTTCATCAAGAACTGTAAGAAAAAATCCCTCCAAATTATCAATTCTCCACACACTAACACCATTCCTAACAATATTATAATCCATCGCAACAAGCAGGTTGCCTTCACCGTCTCCAAAGTATTCACACACACTAACACTAGAGTCGCCACCGCAACCAGCACCAAAGACCTGACAAGAGCCAAACTGAAGAACCTCGAACCAGTCAACCCCTCAAGGGAGGTTCCTTGACGCTGGTGAGAGGCTCTTGATCTAGGGAATTGGATCTGTGCTCCGGTTCCTTGAATTGAGCCTGAATACCTTCGACCCCCCCCCACATGCGCTGTATAATCCAACGGGTTTAGCGCTCCCCCATGATTATAATAATCGAACCAATCAATGCAGGGGTTTACACAATCCCCTGTGTAGGTTGTGACAAGGTATACGTCGGTACAACAGCACGAAGCCTGGAAACACGTCTCAATGAACACATAAATGCATGCAGAAATGATAACTGGAACAACGCATGTGTAAACACCGGAATTCCGCTAACCATTTGGAGAGACTTAACGACGCACACTTTCTGATTAAAGAACCCAATTTCCGCAGAAGAAAATGCCTTAAATCATCCTTAATCGCCATTTCAAACACTATTAAACAGAATAAAGGCAGCTTCGTCATCTCTGAAGTATTAGCAAAAGTTCTCCTCAATATAATAAATCTCGTTATCACACAGCAATAAAGAGTTACCTCCACTTCTACTACTACTACTAATAATAATTATAATAATAATAATATTACTGCCAATAGTATAGGCTGGTTAGCCTACTGTAGTGTTTTTGCATTTCACCTTACAATGATACTAATATATATATATATATATATATATATATATATATATATATATATATATATATATATATATATATATATATATATATATATATATATATATATATATATATATATATATATATATATATATATACACCCTTTGTGTCGCTGTATTGTTTATAAAGGCTTGGCAAAGCTCGTGAAGAGCGAAACGTTGCCACAATACAATATCACATTAGTTGCACATGTGTCCTTTTATCTAACAACATTCAGTAACCTATGATAAGATAACAAATGGGGAAAAAAATGATAGTTCAGCCAAGAAAATGAAAATGAGGGCAACAAGAGCAATTAAGTCATTATAAAAAACATATACCAAGAAAAATGAAAAATTCTTCTCTTGGAAAAGCAAGTGCCATACACTCTGGGAAAGGTTAGTACATATAAAATGTAAATATATGCTGAGAAAAGATAGTATTCTAACAGCAACTATACCCAAAAGAGTAATTAGACCAAAGAAAGTGAACATATTAAGAAAAAGTAAGTGCATACAACAAAAGACAAAACATGCAAATAAACTGATAAATTTTATTAAATATATAAAGAAAAATCTTCAGAGGAAAAGGCATATGCTCCTTAAGATAAAATAATGGGAAACAAAGCCAGTACAAGCCGAGGAGGACAAAGCCACAAGAATTAATGATACACTCAAATCACAGCAAAATTTCAAGAGAAAGAATAGTAAGATTCGTTGAAACAACATATACTGCGCCCACTGGAAAATAACATCACCTGAGATTCTCATCATCTTCCAAAGGAAAATAATTTGTTAATTTGCCAATTGTTTCTGATACGCAGTGTTATAGGGAACATCAAAACTAGTCTATCAACCTAATCTAACAGAATGTAACGAAACTAAACCTAATCAAACGTAACCTTGCTAAAACTTGCGTAATATACACTAGATTATTAATTTACCTGACCTATCTAAAAAAAACTTAATTAGCTGTTTTCCTTGCCTCCTCTCAAGGAAGACATTTAAGTAAACTTATGCAAAATCTTAGATAAGTTAGTTAAGTTAATCTACTATTAGCAGCGCTGAAAACATATGCACAAAGAATGCTACACCTCATAAACCTGAAAGATTTCAGGTACGTCTTGCTACTTCTACTTACACTTAGGTCACACTACACATACATATACACATTTATGTATACACATTTATGTATACACACTCATCTGAGTTTTCTTTGATTTTATCTTAATAGTTCTTGTTCTTATTTCTTTTCCTTTCATATCCATGGGGAAGTGGAATAAGAATCTTTCCTCCGTAAGCCATGCGTGTTGTAAAAGTCAACTAAAATACCGGGAACAATGGGCTAGTAACCCCTTTTCCTGTACAGATTTACTAAAAAGAAAAAGAAGAAAACCGTCAAAGTGGGATGCCTGAATGTGCGTGGATGTTGTGCAAATGATAAGAAAGATATGATTGTAGATGTTATGAATGAAAAGAAGCTGGATGTCCTGGCTTTAAGTGAGACAAAGCTGAAGGGGGTAGGCGAGTTTCAGTGGGGAGAAATAAATGGGATTAGGTTAGGAGTTTCAAATAGAGTTAGAGCTAAAGAAGGAGTGGCAGTAATGTTGAATAATCAGTTATGGCAGGTAAAGAGGGAGTATAAATGTTTAAATTCAAGGATTATGTGGAGTAAAATAAAGGTTGGATGTGAAAAGTGGGTTATAGTAAGTGTTTATGCACCTGGAGAAGAGAGAAGTGTAGAGGAGAGAGAGAGATTTTGTGAAATGTTGAGTGAGTGCATGGGGAGTTTTGAACCAAATGAGAGAGTACTTGTGGTTGGGGATCTTAATGCTAAAGTTGGAAAAAATGTTGAGGAGGGAGTAGTAGGTAAATTTGGGGTGCCAGGGGTAAATGTAAATGGGGAACCGTTAATAGAGCTATGTGTAGAAAGAGGTTTGGTAATAAGTAACACATATTTTATGAAAAAGAAGATAAATAAGTATACAAGGTATGATATAGCACGTAATGAAAGTAGTTTGTTAGATTATGTATTGGTGGATAAAAGGTTGATGGGTAGGCTTCAGGATGTACATGTTTATATATCGGATATATCGGATCATTATTTAGTTGTAGCTACAGTTAGAGTAAAAGGTAGATGGGACAAAAAGAAAATGGAAACAGCGAGTAAGAGAGAGGTAAAAGTGTATAAACTAAGGGAGGAGGAAGTTAGGGTGAGATATAAGCAACTATTGGCAGAAAGGTGGGCTAGTGCAAGTAGGAGTAGTGGGGGGGTTGAAGAGAGTTGGGATAGTTTTAAAAATGCAGTATTAGAATGTGGGGCAGAAGTTTGTGGCTATAGGAGGGTGGGTGCAGGAGGAAAGAGGAGTGAGTGGTGGAATGAAGAAGTAAAGGGTGTGATAAAAGAGAAAAAGGTAGCTTATGAGAGGTTTTTACAAAACAGAAGTGTTAACAGAAGAGCAGAGTATATGGAGAGTAAAAGAAAGGTGAAGAGAGTGGTGAGAGAGTGCAAAAGGAGAGCAGATGAAAGAGTGGGAGAGACTCTGTCAAGAAATTTTGCTGAAAACAAGAAAATTTTTTTGAGTGAGATAAACAAGGTAAGAAAGCCTAGGGAACAAATGAATTTGTCAGTTAAAAACAGAGTAGGGGAGTTAGTAGATGGGGAGCTGGAGGTATTGGGTAGATGGCGGGAATATTTTGAGGAACTTTTAAATGTCGATAAAGAAAGGGAGGCGGTAATTTCATGCACTGGTCAGGGAGGTATAACATCTTTTAGGAGTGAGGAAGAGCAGGATGTGAGTGTGGGGGAGGTGCGTGTGGCATTACGTAGAATGAAAGGGGGTAAAGCAGCAGGAACTGACGGGATCATGACAGAAATTTTAAAAGCAGGGGGGGATATAGTGGTGGAGTGGTTGGTATTTTTGTTTAATAAATGTATGAAAGAGGGGAAGGTACCTAGGGATTGGCAGAGAGCATGTATAATTCCTTTATATAAAGGGAAGGGGGATAAAAGAGATTGTAAGAATTATAGGGGAATAAGTTTAGTGAGTATACCAGGTAAAGTGTATGGCAGGGTTATTATTGAAAGAATTAGAGGTAAGACAGAGAGTAGGATTGCAGATGAGCAAGGAAGTTTTAGAGTGGGTAGGGGATGTGTAGATCAAGTGTTTACAGTGAAGCATATATGTGAACAGTATTTAGATAAAGGTAGATAAGTTTTTATTGCATTTATGGATTTAGAAAAGGCATATTACAGAGTGGATAGGGGAGCAATGTGGCAAATGTTGCAAGTGTATCGAATAGGTAGTAAGTTACTGAAGGCTGTAAAGAGTTTTTATGAGGATAGTGAGGCTCAGGTTAGGGTGTGTAGGAGAGAGGGAGATTACTTCCCGGTAAAAGTAGGTCTTAGACAGGGATGTGTAATGTCACCATGGTTGTTTAATATATTTATTGATGGGGTTGTAAAAGAAGTAAATGCTAGGGTGTTGGGGAGAGGGGTGGGATTAAATTATGGGGAATTAAATGCAAAATGGGAGTTGACACAGTTACTTTTTGCTGATGATACTGTGCTTATGGGAGATTCTAAAGAAAAGTTGCAAAGGTTAGTGGATGAGTTTGGGAGGGTGTGTAAAGGTAGAAAGTTGAAAGTGAACATAGATAAGAGTAAGGTGATGAGGGTATCAAACGATTTAAATAAAGAAAAATTGGATATCACATTGGAGAGAGGGATTATTGAAGAAGTAAATGTTTTCAGATATTTGGGATGAGGGTAACCATAGAATTGATGAAGGAAAAATGGTGAGTGGTGCATTGAGGTATCTGTGGAGACAAAAAACGTTATCCATGGAGGCAAAGAAGGGAATGTACGAAAGTATAGTGCTACCAACACTCTTATATGGGTGTGAAGCATGTGTTGCAAATGCTGCAGCGAGGAGGCGGCTGGAGGCAGTGGAGATGTCCTGTCTAAGGGCAATGTGTGGTGTAAATATTATGCAGAAAATTCGGAGTGTGGAAATTAGGAGGTGTGGAGTTACTAAAAGTATTTGTCAGAAGACTGAAGAGGGGTTGTTGAGGTGGTTTGGTCATTTAGAGAGAATGGATCAAAGTAGAATGACTTGGAGAGCATATAAATCTGTAGGGGAAGGAAGGAGGGGTAGGGGTCGTCCTCGAAAAGGTTGGAGGGAGGGGGTAAAGGAGGTTTTGTTGGCGAGGGGCTTGGACTTCCAGTAAGCATGTGTGAGCGTGTTAGATAGGAGTGAATGGAGACGAATGGTTTTTGGGACCTGACGAGCTGTTGGAGTGTGAGCAGGGTAACATTTTGTGAAGGGATTCAGGGAAACAAGTTTATTGATTTAGTTGGACTTGAGTCCTGGAAATGGGAAGCACAATGCCTGCACTTTAAAGGAGGGGTCTGGGATAGTGACAGCTGGGAGGGACTATTCTCAGCTGTCGTATCTGAGCGCCTCTGCAAAGACAGTGATTATGTATGAGTGTGGTGAAAGTGTTGAATGATGATGAAAGTATTTTCTTTTTGGGGATTTTCTTTCTTTTTGGGTCACCCTGCCTTGGTGGGAGACGGCCGACTTGTTGAATATATATATATATATATATATATATATATATATATATATATATATATATATATATATATATATATATATATATATATATATATATATATGAACATAAGAAAGAAGGAACACTGCAGCAGGCCTGTTGGCCCACACTAGGCAAGTCCTTCACAATCCATTCCACTAACATAAGAACATAAGAAAGGAGGAACACTGCAGCAGGCCTGTTGGCCCATACTAGGCAGGTCCTTCACATTCCATCCCACTAACAGAATATTTGTTCAACCTAATCTTCAATGCTACCCAAGATATAAGCTTTGATAATTCTATTTACTCATGTGCAATTCCCACTCAAATCCAACCCCTCTCATGAATTTATCCAACCTAAATTTGAAACTACCCAAGGTCCTTGCTTCAATAACCCTACTAGGCAGACTGTTCCACTCATCAACTACCCTATTTCCAAACCAATACTTTCCTATATCCTTTCTGAATCTAAACTTATCTAATTTGAATCCATTATTGCGGGTTCTCTCTTGGAGAGATATCCTCAAGACCTTATTTATATCCCCTTTGTTAATACCCATTTTCCACTTGTATACCTCATTCATGTCTCCCCTCATTCTTCGTCTTACAAGTGAATGTAATTTTAGGGTCTTCAATCATTCTTCATACGGAAGATTTCTAATGCTATGTATTAATTTAGTCATTCTACGCTGAATGTTTTCTAACGAATTAATATCCATTCTGTAATATGGAGACCAGAACTGAGCTGCGTAATCTAGGTGAGGCCTTACTAACGATGTATAAAGCTGTAATATAACCTCTGGATTTCTGTTGCTTACACTTCTTGATATAAATCCCAGTAATCTGTTTGCCTTATTACGTACGCTTAGGCATTGCTGTCTTGGTTTAAGGTTGCTGCTTACCATAACCCCCAAGTCCTTTTCGCAATCTGTATGGCTAAGTTCTACGTTATTTAACTTATAAGTGCTTGGGTTATGGACACTCCCGAGCTTCAGAACCTTGCATTTATCTACATTGAACTGCATCTGCCACTTTTCTGACCAGGAATTGAGTTTGTCTAAATCCTCCTGAAGTTCCCTGACATCTACGTTAGAATCAATTATCCTACCTATCTTCGTGTCATCCGCGAATTTGCTCATATCACTAGTAATTCCCTCATCAAGGTCATTGATATATATTATAAACAACAACGGGCCTAAGACTGATCCCTGTGGAACACCACTTGTTACAGATCCCCACTCGGATTTAACCCCATTTATGCACACTCTCTGCTTCCTATTAGTGAGCCATGACTCGATCCATGACAGCACTTTCCCCCCAATGCCATGAGCTGCCACTTTCTTTAACAGTCTCTGGTGTGGTACTCTATCAAAAGCCTTACTAAAATCTAAATAAACAATATCGAATTCTTTATCGTGATCAACAGCCTCAAAAGCTTTACTAAAAAAGGTTAATAAATTAGATAGGCAGGAACGGCACCTCGTGAATCCATGCTGAGTATCATTAATCAAATTATGGTTATCTAGATGACTTCTAATAATATCAGCTATAATTGACTCTAGTAATTTGCCTACAATTGAGGTTAGGCTTATTGGGCGGTAATTTGACGGTAGTGACTTGTCCCCTGCTTTAAAAATAGGAATTACATTAGCCATCATCCACATATCAGACACTACACCTGTTTGAAGAGATAAATTAAAAATGTTAGATATTGGTTCAGAGAGTTCCATTTTGCATTCCTTAAGAACCCTTGCAAAAAGCTCATCAGGACCCGGCGATTTATTTTGTTTCAGTCGGTCTACTTGTTTCATAACCATTTCACTAGTGACTGTGATATTACATAATTTATCTTCTTCAGGGCCACTTTAAAAATTAATTACTGGGATATTATTAGTGTCTTCCTGTGTGAAAACCGAGAGAAAATAATTATTAAAAATAGAGCACATATCATTCTCCTTGTCAGTAAGATGCCCAGAGTTATTTTTAAGGGGACCTATCTTATCCCTAACTTTTGTTCTATAAACCTGGAAAAAACTTTTTGGGTTAGTTTTTGAATCCCTAACAACTTTAATTTTATAGTCCCGTTTAGCTTTTCTTATACCCTTTTTAACGTCCCTCTTAATGTCAGTATACTGATTTATAAGATGACCCTCACCTCTATTTATGCGCCTATAAATTCCTTTCTTCTGCCCTAAAAGATATTTGAGCCTATTATTCATCCATTTTGGGTCATTTCTACTTGATCTAATTTCTTTATATGGGATAAATGTTCTTTGGGCTGCCTGTATAGTGTTAAGAAAGCTGTCATATTGATAGCTCTCTTCGTTACCCCAGTCCACAGTTGATAAGTGTTCTCTAAGCCCATTATAATCTGCTAAGCGAAAGTCTGGGACTGTTACTGAATTATCCCTACTATCATACATCCATTCAACAGAATATTTGCTCAACCCAATTTTCAATGCTACCCAAGAAATAAGCTTTGATAATTCTATTTACTTATGTGCAATATGTATTATTATACCAACGGGTCGTCGAAACAATAAGACCCTTGTCTGGACTCTGTCCTGACTAATATTACAACAACATACCTATACATTATGTAATTAATATAATTTTAAAAGGAGGTGGACTGGTAAGCCATGGAAGGCCTCAGTAAGTATTTCTACAGTGAAGATTGCGTCTTTCATTGTATATGCATTAATTATAATTGAGTCCCCGCTTTTATTGTTTAATTTTGTGCTGCCATAAAATGACCCACATTCAGTTAATAGGCTTTAAATATGAAAACAATGGTTGAACCCATTAAACATTAACAATAAAAAGTCTTATACGCCAGAAATACATAAGAACAAGATAAATACATAAAAAATTGTAGCAAGGTAAACAAAGAAAATTAAAAAAAAGAAACTACCCCCTGGTAAAAGAGAGAGAGAGAGAGAGAGAGAGAGAGAGAGAGAGAGAGAGAGAGAATCTGGTAGGTAGGTGTCGGTGGAGTGAGTGAAGGGTTTTGGCCAAACTAGAGGGAGGAGCTCATAACGGCACGTCCAATATAGATGCAAATTACGGATATTTTATATATATTTAAGCTCATAATGAGCAGATAATGGGTGTAAGAGTAAGGCTGAACTAAAAATTTAGCTTAAAGTTTATTTTTTATAAATATTATGATGTAACTCGTTATATATGAAGTTATTGACGACTTTTGTATCACAAGATTCAGTGAGGGATCTATAGCAGTTGCATTCAATATTTTCAGAAATTTCTCTTGAATACTAATTAAATTAACGATGCCATTTATTTTCTTGACATGTTCATTGATCATCAATGAAATCATTTCATAATTGTTTAGTTTATGGACTGACAGATCTGAGGCAACGATGTTAGTTGATTGAGTAACCGATGCTACGCTCCTAATTGTTATAATCATAACCATGATTTTAAAGAGGTGGACCGGTAAGCCAGCGGAAGGCCTCGGTCAGATGCCCAAAAAGCTCCAGCTGTGGGTCATCATGTAAGACTCGCATCAGGAAACACTTTCTGATAATCATAATAATAATAATAATAATAATAATAATAATAATAATAATAATATTATATATATATATATATATATATATATATATATATATATATATATATATATATATATATATATATATATATATATATATATATTCAGAAATTCCTCCAGAAAGTGTTTCCTGATGCGAGTCTTACTTATATGATGACCCACAGCTGGAGCTTTTGGTCATCTGACCGAGGCCTTCCGCTGGCTTACCGGTCCACCCCTTCAAAAATTAAGGGTATAATTATAACCATTTGTCTAACGCCTCTAAGTTCAAAGATGTTATACCTGAGGATCTGCAATCCTCCGTCGTATACAAATACTATAATTGTTATAGTTGAAAAGCTATGGACAGTATGTTGATAAAAGTAGGCGTCAGTAGTTGGTCCACCTCTTCAAACACTTGGCCAGGTCTATTAGGACAAAAGTTGCCATTTGGTAAACTACCAATTATCAACATACGAAAACACTGTGAAGCTGCACTCCTCATGCCAGAAGTGCTCACTGTGTTGTTCAGTCGATCCAAAGCCATGGAGCTGGCCACAGTGTGGTCTCTCTACACTCAACATTTCGAGACAAGTCTTCCTGTGTAATAATGAACAGTTAGTAGATTTACTTTATTTTTTTACTCATATTGATTTGATGTTTTCGTATGTGTTAAAAAATATATTTAATTTTCTTAGATTTTATTATGCCTGATGAAGGAATAATGTTAACGCTAATACTAGTTGGATAGATAGATAGATAGACAGATAGATAGATAGAGAGAGAGAGAGAGAGAGAGAGAGAGAGAGATAGAGAGAGAGAGAGAGATAGAGAGAGAGAGAGAGAGAGACTGACGCACACACACGCGTTAAAACAGATATTGAAATAACTCGCACTCTGAACAAAATTCCTCTAGCATCGTGAGACTTTTTAAAGTTCCATTAGCCAAATTTAATGCCGCTGACATGAATGGAGTGATTGAATCGAATATCATAACCAAACCAACTCGCAAAATGAGGGATGAAAATGATTCCAGCTATTAAAGAGAAGGTACTTACTATGCAGAAATATTCTATTCACACGCACACTGTAGCAACTACGTTAAAATTGCCCCTAATCTTTTCAGATTTGTGTATAGTTTTGAGGGTATACATAATTCCGTCGCAGTTTTCTTTTAAATAGTTTATAATGAAGATAAAAACGAAAACAAAATTTATTTTAACAGTTTCTCAGAATGTATATATAATTTTACTTTACAATGTACATTGTATGGCCTCTTGAGGCGGGACAATGTGTCGTAGGGTCGAATCCTGGCCTGCTGCAGTTTGGTAAATGATTCAAAACCACTTGCTTCGGGGTTTCATTGCCATATATATATATATATATATATATATATATATATATATATATATATTAAGACACACTGAAAAATAGAGAATTCAAGCGCTTCGTGACTACTCACATTAGTAGTCACGAAAGCGCTTGAATTCTCTATTTTTCATAGTGGTTGTCTTGCATATTCTGATATCACCTGATTACTGTGATCTTTTTGCATATATATATATATATATATATATATATATATGTCAATTAGCAAGAACTCATTTAAAATTAAGTCATTTCTAAAATTTTCCCTTATACATTTAAAGATATGTATTTTTCATTTATGTTAATGTAAAAATTTATAATCTTGTACCAAAAGACGATTAGAAAACTTATCTAACCTTATTATAACAAGCGCAATTTAATTTAGCCTAACTCAACTAAATATATTTTAGATAAATTTACAATAATTTAATAATAAACAAACACAATGAAATATTTTTTTCGTAAGGTTCAGAATGATTTTTGCGAAATTATTGCATACACAAATTTTCACTTGCCTTATTCGGCAAGAGCGTTGCTGTTTAAGGCAAAATCGCAAGTTTTACATATTCGCCACGACGAATATGTAAAACTTCCAGATGCGAATATGTAAAACTTGCGATTTTGCCTTAAACAGCAACGCTCTTCTGCCGAATAAGGCAAGTGAAAATTGTGTATCAATAATTTCGCAAAATCATTCTGAACCTTACGAAAAAAAAATATTTCATTGTTTGCTTATTTTTAAATTATTGTAAATTTATCTAAAATATATTTAGTTGAGTTAGGCTAAATTAAACTGAGTCATCGATCCTACAAATAACATGAGCCTAGCGAACTAGGCTTGTTTCATGTTGCGAGGACTATATAGACTGCTTGTGGAGGTGGGTATTCAAACAGGAGGCTGAAATTAATCCTTGAGCATACAACTGCCACGAGTGTCCTCGCAACATGAAACAAGCCTAGTTCCTAAGCTCATGTTGTTTGTAGGATCGATGGCTCAGTTGGTAAGTGACATGCGTACATTGTGTGGCCTCTTAAGGCGGGACAATGTGTCGTGAGGTCGAATCCTGGCCTGCCGCAGTTTGGTAAATTATATATATATATATATATATATATATATATATATATATATATATATATATATATATATATATATATATATATATATGTCGTGCCGATTAGGTAAAACTGGCGATTTTGGCCTAAAAGCAACGCTCATCTTGCCATATAAGACAAGCGAAAATTTGTGTATGCAATAATTTCTGCAAAATCATTCTGAACCTAACGAAAAAATATATTTCATTGTGTTTGTTTATTATTAAATTAATGTTAACGTATCTAAAATATATTTAGTTGGGTTAGGCTAAATTAAATTGCGCTTGTTGTAATAAGGTTAGGTAGGTTTTCAAAGTTTCTCTTGGATCAAAATTATAAATTTTTGCATTAACATAAATGAAAAAAATATATCTTTAAACGTATAAGAGAAATTTTTAGAAAGAACTTAATTTTAAATGAGTTCTTGCTAATTGACCAGTTTTACCTAATCGGCACGACATATATATATATATATATATGAGAGAGAGAGAGAGTATTAGCTATATTGAGAGAAAGAGGCAGATGGCTACAAGGAGAATGTCATTAGTGCATAAGAATGAAATGAAAGTTAATAAATTAAAAGAGGAGATAATTAGGGTAAGACTTTATTTACCACATAGGCCGTCTCTCACCGAAGCAGGGTGACCCGAAAAAGAAGAATTTTTTTTAACTATCACTCACTCCATCACTGCACTGCCAGATGCGTGCAGACATTACAACTCAGATGCCCGTCCAAACTGTACTCACCCACCTAATTGTGGTTGCAGGGGTCGAGACTCAGCTCCTGGCCCCGCCTCTTCGCTGTCTGCTACTGGGTCTCTGCTCTCCCTGCTCCATGAGCTTTATCATACCTTGTCTTAAAACTATGTATGGTTCCTGCCTCCACTATATCTTTCTCTAGTCCATTCCACTTCCTGACTACTCTGTGGCTGAAGAAATGTTTCCTGACATCCCTTTGACTCATCTGAGTCTTCAGCTTCCAGTTGTGTCCCCTGAGAGAAAGGTGAACTAGAAAGAATACAGGTAATGAGGAGGGGATTGAAAAGGTATGCTGTGTCAGAATGTGAAACAGAAGTTTGTGGGTATAGGAGGGTGGGTGATGGAGGGAAGAGGAGCGAATGATGGAATGATTAGGTAAGGAATGTGGTAAGAGAGAAAAAAGTTAGCACCTGATATATTTTTTTTACAATGCAGAAGTGAAATACGGAGGGTGGAGCATATGGAGAGCAGAAGATAGGTTAAAAGAATGGTGAAGGAGTATAAAATGAGACAGTGGGTGAGGTTTTATCGACAAATTTTACTGAGAATAAGAAAAAGTTTCTGAGTGAGATTAATAGAAAGCCGGGAACAACTGGAATTGGCAGTTAAAAAATAAACAGAGGGGAAATATTTAATGGAACGGTGGAAGTACTGGGAAGATGAAGAGAATATTAAAGAGTTTTTAAAATGTTAATTATCAGAGGGAGGCAGTGATTTCATGTACTAGAGATGGACGGGATCAAGAAATAAATGAAAAGCAGGTGGGGATATAGTTTTGGAGTGGCTGGTGGATTTATTTAAAATATGCATAATAAGAGACAGGATACCTAGGGATTGGCAGATAAGAGTGCAAAAAATTATTTTGAATAAGTCTCTTCAGTATATCAGGTAAAGTGTATGGTAGATTTATCAATGAAAAAATAAGGAAAAGAGACAAAACAGGATCGCAGAGGAGCAAGGAAGTTTTAGGAAGGGTAAGGGATGTGTAGACCAAGTGTTTACATTGAAAAATATATATGAACAATACTTTGATGAAGCTAAGGAACTTTTTGTTGCATTTGTGAATATAAAAAGACATATGATAGAGATATAGGGAGCAATGTGGCAATGTTGTAAATGTATGGAATAGGCGGTGAGTGACTAAAAACAGCAGTGTTTATGTGGATTGCGAGGCTCAGATTAGAGTATAAGGAGAGTTGGAGATTATCTGGAGTAAAAGTAGCCTTATACAGGGATGTGTGAGTCATTGATGTTTAGCATATTTATAGATGGGTTGTAAAAGAAGTGAAGAATGCTAAGGTTTTTGGGCGAGGTGCGAGATTAAAGGATAATGAATTTGATACTAAATGGGAGTTATCACAATTACTTATTGCTGATGACACGTTATTTTGGTGGGAGATTCTGAAGATTCTCAAGTTGCAAATGATAGCAAAGAAATTTGAAAGGGTATATAAACTTAAGAAATTAAGAGTGAACTTAGGAAAGACCAAACTGATGAGAGTATTACACAACCTATGCAATGAAAGACTGGATATTAGAGTGGAGTGGGGAAGTATTGATGAAATATGTAGTCAGATATTTGGGAGTAGACTTGTCGGCAGAGGGGTCAATGAAAGACGAGGTGAACATAGAATTGGCGAGGAAAAAAAGGATGAGGCGTATTGAGGCATCTAACCGGCTAACCCATTTTCCTGAAACCGGTTAGCCTGAGTAGAGCCCCGGAGGTGGCAAGTACAGTGCCTTCACTTTGACGGAGGGGTGGGGATATTGCAGCTCGGAGGACATCTGGACTGTTATGTCAGCACTCTTCTGGTAAGACAGTTACTGAATAAATGACGATGAAAGTGTTTCTTCTCTTTCTCATCTCACCTTTCCTTTGCCGCTTTCATTATGTTTATTAAGCTAGAGACGTGATTTTTTTATATCGATTTTTCCATAGGATGGTTACTGATTCTATTTACATGATATATGTTTATGTACTGTACAAATTACGAAGCCTTTCATTGCTGGAATAGAGGCTTGCATCCCATTTTATTTCTCACTATCCTCCATTCCTGAACCAGTTAGTCCAGTGTGTGTGTGTGTGTGTGTGTGTATGTGTGTGTGTGTATATACTCACCTATTTGTGGTTGCAAGGGTCGATTCACAGCTCCTGGCCCCGCCTCTTCACTGATTGCTAGTAGGTCCTCTCTCTCCCAGCTCCATGAGCTTTATCAAACCTCGTCTTAAAACTATGTATGGTTCCTGCCTCCACTACGTCACTTTCTAGGCTATTCCACTTCCTGACAACTCTATGTTGTGTGTGTGTGTGTGTGAAAATATAATGGTCTAAGAGTCATATACGGACATAGGTGCGAAAATCAAGTTCCTGAGAGAAAATACGTGGAAATAACAGTAAATGAAAGACTCAGCTTTACTGGGAAAGAGACCTGATGACTTGATGAGAAAATCAGGAAATTTTTCGAGAGGAATAGTCGTCTCTCTGAAATACATGGAAGATATTTAACTAGAGAGGAGCTTCCTTAGATGTAATAACAATGTACAAAGGCAAGGAACTCATTTTTAAGAGGTGAAGAAATTGGGAAGTGAAACACTTCTGAATGTGAAGAGAATTCCAAACTTTTCAGGGCTCTTTTGGCAATTGCAGAAATATTGATTTTTTTAGGACAAGTTGCAAGCGACTGGTTCCTAAGATATTTGTAGGAGACTGATGCTCACGATAAAAGTTTTTAAAGTTTGTAATGAGCAGGAACTTCCAATTTTGTAATGGATAGAAACTGTTTTATTAAAATTTAACCTAAGTTGCAAATGACCCGCTTGTTCTTCAGTTCAATTGAGAGGCAAGGAAGGGGAGGACACTGAGAGGCAAGGAAGGGAGGACACTGAGAGGCAAGGAAAGGGAGGACACTGAGAGGCAAGGAAGGGGAGGACATTGACAGCAAAATTAGGACGAGCGTAAAAACACTTGGTCAGCCTGATAGTAGTACACCTCTGGATGCAATGAACCAGTTATTGAATCTTAATGACGTGCCGTCCACAATGGTGGGAAAAAAAGACACTTTGCAGAACAAAGTGTATATTTTCTTAAGTAGATTATCGGATCGATAACATGAGTGCCATCAACGAAGGCGTTCCAGTTCTGTATCTCTGTATATTTCACAAACTATTCAGTTGTATGAAATTAACTTATCAAAAGAAAGTTTAAATACAGTACAGTACAAGGGAGATACAAACCACCAATGAGCACAGTGTATAAGAACTAGAGATCATGGAAAAGCATAATAATACGGATAAAGAAGTAAAGGTCCCATAACTTTACTGTGCATTATAACTAAAGGGACTTAGCGAGAACCTGGAGTTATCTGAATGGTGATTCTATCGACAAAGATATTCCTAACAGTAACAAAGATAAGTGTAAATATGACATTTTCTAAATGCACAAACTACTCAAATTACATTTATTCCACAGATAAATTTTATAAAAAAAAATGGATAAATATGAGACTAAAACATTTATCGTGAGAAAGAGATGATTTACAGGTACACTAAACGAGAAGAGGGGCGACTTACAGGCGATTTTTAGCAATGCAGAACAAGCCACATGGGATAGGAAATCTTTAGCTTTAGAGATTTCGCAGTCTCGTGCGTCGTCAGGATCTTGCAATGCTGCAAGACAGCAACTTGAAATGCTGCAAGACAGCAACTTGCAATGCGCAAGACAGCAACTTGAAATGCTGCAAGACAGCAACTTCAATGCTGCAAGACAGCAGCTTGAAATGCTGCAAGACAGCAACTTGAAATGCTGCAAGACAGCAACTTGCAGTTCTGCAAGACAGAACTTGAATGCTGCAAGACAGCAACTTGCAGTTCTGCAAGACAGCAACTTGAAATGCTGCAAGACAGCAACTTGCAGTTCTGCAAGACAGCAACTTGAAATGCTGCAAGACAGCAACTTGAAATGCTGCAAGACAGCAACGAAATGCTGCAAGACAGCACTTGAAATGCTGCAAGACAGCAACTTGAAATGCTGCAAGACAGCAACTTGAAATGCTGCAAGACAGCAACAGATAGGAGAGGAAATTCTCTGAGGCAAGGCAAGAAGTATCAATGGAAGCCCATGACAGAGTTAAATTTGAGTTATTTCAGATCTGTTATTTTTCTCATTATAATGAAAATCCATACAATATATGGCACGTTTACTTCTTTGTTTATTCTTGTCTTAATAACAGTTTAAAAGATCGAACCCCTCAACGAAGGTTCCTTGACGCTGGTGAGGGGCCCTTGATCTAGGAAATTGGATCTGTGCTCTAGTTCCCTGCGTTGAGCCTCAATACCTTCCATCACCCCCCCCCTTCCCACAGGCGCTGTTTAATCGCTCCGGGTTTAGCGCTCCCCCATGATTATAATAAAGGATCGAAATTGCCGTGTTTTTTTTTTTTTAATTATTAGAAATTTCCTTCTGTATAAGTGTTTTTACTTAATTATATTTTTGGAAGTGCTAGACACCACTCACATATCCATACCTGCTTTATCAAAATAGGTAAGTGTTGGCAGCTCCTCTTTGTTGATAAATGTTGGCAGCTCCTCTTTGCTGGTAAGTGTTGGCAGCTCCTCTTGCTGGTAAGTGTTGGCAGCTCCACTTTGATGGCAAGTGTTGGCAGCTCCACTTTCCTCTTGATCGGCAGCTGGTGTTCCCAGATGGTTGAGGTGCCGGGTGCCACCACTGTAACAACGACTTTACTTTCCTCTAGTTTTCTTCGAATATTTATTGATCTCTCGCATAATTATTTATTGGTCTTTCACATATTTTTAAACTGATCTCTCACATAATTACAACGTTTAGCTTTTCTTCGCCGCTTATAAACTCAATTATACGGTTCACTTTCAAGGGTAATTGTCTAGAGTATTTATCTGATAGATCTGTTGTTCAAGTTGAACATCAACTTTTGTTGTCAACACTGTTTTCTTCTCACTTACATTATTCACTTTCTTTATCACTACACTTCAGAACATTGTTGTTTACTGTTTATTTTCACAGTTAATAGCATGTCGGCAGTACACCACTTAACACATCTCTTGTCAGTGAATCGAGGAATTTCTCTCACATTCAGGGGAAACGCTAAGCCCAAAGGGGTCAGACAGTGCCTGGGGAATGGGAGATAATTTTAAGTTTGATCCAAGTAATGGAAGGGCTGCTCCAATTCCTTGGATCAAGAGTTCTTTACCAACCTTATAACTAGACATTGAAAAATGAAAAAATATCTTTAGAGGAATGATTCCCAAAACAGTGGGTCGAGGCTGCTGAGTTAATCCAAGAGGGCGACGATGCTTGGCAGCAAATATTGCTCCTCCGGCCACCTTTTATTTTCTCAATTAACGGAGC
This sequence comes from Cherax destructor, assembly GCA_009830355.1. Lineage (NCBI taxonomy): Eukaryota > Metazoa > Arthropoda > Malacostraca > Decapoda > Parastacidae > Cherax > Cherax destructor. The sequence goes on along the minus strand of WNWK01011018.1, from coordinate 13,468 downwards.
TCTAAATTACAACTCTTGTAACTTTGGGGTTCCGTGAAATTTTTTGAGGTTAAGCAAGGAGCCGTCACTCTCTCAAAGGCTAAGTAACAATGATCTAGAAGACTGGAGGTTTGATTCTGATTTCTTTATAACATCAGCCATTTATTACTAATTTAGAGATGGCCCCAAAGACAGAAATACATTCGCCATCAATCATTCAGTAGTTAGCTGTCTTGCAAGAAGTGCACGGATATCACAGTTCAACTGACGTTACGAAGAGAAACAACTCCACTCATAATTCAGAGTGCAGACACAGTTCTCAATGGCAATAGCAATCATGGACGGTTTTTTTTTGTGTATGTGTGCGCGCGCGCGTGTCGGACGTAGTTTAATTCTGTCGTAGCTACTTTTAATCTATGTATGTAGTCAGTCATACATGGTCAAAAAAATTTCTAACCTGTTTCGTGATCATGTGATCGTGTCTTTTGTTGTGCATTCCTCCTGTATTGTTATGTGTAATTCACAGTCTTTCCTCGTAGTTATTTCCTGGTGGTGAACCTCTCAACTTTCTCGAACATTTTTATGTTTGACTAGTTGAGGGGTTCAAATATCAGTAGTGCACATATGGTATTGTACAATTAGTGGAGATTTTGTTGTTGCTTACATGTATTAGATAGTGTGGCCGAGGCAGTATGTATCAGTGGTTTCGTGGTAGCAGCTGTGGAGGGATAGTGTGCCATCATAGTAACAGCACAATGGTACACAAATTAAAAAAAATGAAACAAAGAGCAACAGTCGCTTGGGTTCAAACAAGATTTAATGGATAGATTTCAGGCGGAAAAATGCATGATGTATATTACAGATTTGTAGAAAAGATGTCATTTTTCTATTTGCCAATGCATAAAAGATATATATGCTGTGGACTGAGAGATATAATGTTTGATAAAAGTTCGCCCGTTACCGAACGAGCTCTTGGTATGCCAGAGAATGGAAAATGTATAGAAGGCAAAAGACCCGGAAAAAAAGGGAGATTAGTTGAAGAGCCAGAAACGAGATTTAAGGAAGTATTTTCAGTGGAGAAAGGACTCCAGAAATCCGGAATGGTGGGTACACCAACAAGTGCTGGACACGATACATACAACCGAGGAGGAGGTGAAGAGACTGCTATGTGAACTAGATACCTCAAAGGCCGTGGGACCGGACAACATATCTCCGTGGGTCCTGAGAGAGGGAGCAGAGGCGCTGTGTGTGCAACTAACATCAAACTTCAACACATCTATCGAAACAGGGCGACTATATGAAGTATGGAAGACAGCAAATGCAGTCCCAATATTTAGGAAAGGAGAAAGACAGGCAGAATTAAACTTCAGAAAAGTGTCAGTGACATGTATAGTTACGTTGAAGTTTATCAGAAGAAGAGTGGTTGAGCACCTAGAAAGGAATGGGCTTATAAACGATAACCAGCACGGTTTCAGAAAAGGGGAATTCTATGTCACAAATCTACTGGAGTTTACGACAGGGTGACAGAAGTAAGACAATAGGGGGGTGGGTAGATTGGATTTTCTTGGACTGCAAGAAGGCTTTGACATAGTTCCACACAAAAGCTAGAGGAGCAGGCAACATGAGCCTAGCGAACTAGGCTTGTTTCATGTTGCGAGGACACTCGTGTCAGTGGTATGCTCAGTTTGGTAAATAATTAAAAAACACTTGTTTCGTGGTTTCATTGCTATATAGATTGCTTGGGAGGTGGGTATTCAAACAGGGAGGCTGAAATTAATCCTTGAGCATATCACTGCCACGAGTGTCCTCGCAACATGAAACAAGGCTAGTTCCTAGGCTCATATTGTTTGTAGGATCGATGGCTCAGTTGATAAGGTGACATGTACATTGTGTGGCCTCTTGGGGCGGGACAATGTGTCATGGGGTCGAATCCTGGCCTGCCGCAGTTTGGTAAATGATATATATATATATATATATATATATATATATATATATATATATAAAGAAAACACTATAAAAAATAGAAAAATTTCCCAAGCGCTTTCGTGACTACTCACATTATCAAGGAACTATAACAGGAAACATGACAAGAAGGGCTTATATATGGGGCGAGACTACACCTCACAGTCACATCACACTAACAAAGACTACACCTCACAGTAGCGTAACATCTCGACTCTGTGAAGAGGAACATAAGAAAGGACCTGAAACTCTTCCCAAAATTAAGATTAGTCCAATTTATCATTAAATTCTTCCCAAATTTTATTAATTATAAATGTATCCAATTTATATAAACCAAAAGAAATATTCATATTATTTTCAAAACTGCTTTTAATGAAACATGATTCTATTATATTTCTCTCAACCATGGACTTGCTTGATACAACCTTCTCAGCATTTTGAAAATCAATTGGATGGTTAAAATCTCTCACATGAATAAATAGAGCATTAGAATCTTGTCCAGTTCTAATGCTATATTTATGTTGTTTTAATCTTAGTTCAAGACTTTTACCAGTTTGACCATAATAAACTTTATCGCATATTTTACAGGGAATCTTATAGACACATCCGTCAGCATTTTGGGGAATTTTTTATCAAAAGTCTTTTACTGTATCAAGATTTTTAAATACAACTTTGATATTAAAATTCTTAAGAAAGGAAGGCATATCAACCAAGTTTTCATGGTAAGGAGAACCAACATTTTTTTGGTTGAATAAGGTTGGTTGCCCCTTTTTTGGATTGTAAAAGTATTCCTAGCTATTTTAAAAGATTTATCAATTATGTTTCTTGGGTATTTTAAATCATTAGCTATTTCATAAATTTTAGAGATTTCTTCATCTATGAACTCTGGACTACAAATACGTAAAGCTCTCAAAAACATTGAAGAAAAAACCGACACTTTAACTCTATCTTGATGTGAAGAGTAATAGTGTACATAGGAACAATTATTTGTAGGTTTTCTGTAAATTTTAAATTTAAAATCAATGTTACCCTTAATAATAAAAACATCTAGGAAGGGCAATGAGTTATTTACTTCGAATTCAACAGTAAAATTTATAGAATGAGCTAAGCTATTTAATTTAACAAGGAAATGGTTTATATCTACATTCTTAGGCATAAGGCACAAAATATCATCAACATATCTATACAACTTAGCTCTATTGGGAAGGATAGTGTTAAGCAATCTTGTTTCGAAAAATTCCATATATAAGTTACTAAGAACAGGTGAAAGAGGATTTCCCATTGCCATACCAAACTTCTGAGTGTAAAACTCATCATTAAATACAAATTTTGCATCAACAATACAAAGTTTAATAAGTTTAATGATAGTAGGAACTGGCAATGGTAAATCATAATTAACCAGTTCTTCAGATAAGAAACTTAGTAAATCATCAACTGGAACTTTTGTAAACAAGGAGGTAACATAAAAACTAACCATATTGAAATCATTTAAATCAGTCAAGGTGCTTAATTTATCAACTAAATCTAAGTTGTTTTTAACATTAAAATTAGAAATTTTTCCAACAATTGGGCTCAAAATATCAACAAGCCATTTAGAAAGTTTATAAGAAACTGAACCTATAGAGCTAATAATTGGTCTAACAGGATTACCAGGTTTGTGTGTTTTATTAATCCATACATATAAGGTAAAGATGGATTAGTGGAAGTAAATTTTTAATTAATTCATCTTTGCCCTTCAATAGATGTTTTATTGTTTTATTGAAATTGCTGTTGACAGTTTCTAAGGGATTCTTTCTAAGTTTAGAATAGGTTTCAAAATTATCTAGGAGGTTATTCATTTTATCTTGGTAATCGGTTTCTTTCATAATTACAATTGCATTAATTTTATCTGCTTTAGTAATACGCAAATTTTTATTATTCAAAAGTGAATCATAAGACTTAAAAATCGTTGATGATTTACTAAGTTTCTTATCTGAAGAACTGGTTAATTATGATTTACCATTGCCAGTTCCTACTATCATTAAACTTATTAAACTTTGTATTGTTGATGCAAAATTTGTTTTTAATGATGAGTTTTACACTCAGAAGTTTGGTATGGCAATGGGAAATCTCTTTCACCTGTTCTTAGTAACTTATATATGGAATTTTCGAAACAAGATTGCTTTAAAACTATCCTTCCCAATAGAGCTAAGTGGTATAGATATGTTGATGATATTTTGTGCCTTATGCCTAAGAATGTAGATATAAACCATTTCCTTGTTAAATTAAATAGCTTAGCTCATTCTATAAATTTTACTGTTGAATTCGAAGTAAATAACTCATTGCCCTTCCTAGATGTTTTTATTATTAAGGTAACATTGATTTTAAATTTTAAATTTACAGAAAACCTACAAATAATTGTTCCTATGTCACTATTACTCTTACATCAAGATAGAGTTAAAGTGTCGGTTTTTTCTTCAATGTTTTTTAGAGCTTTACGTATTTGTAGTCCAAGTTCATAGATGAAGAAATCTCTAAAATTTATGAAATAGCTAATGATTTAAAATACCCAAGAAACATAATTTATAAATCTTTTTTAAAAAAGCTGGAATACTTTTTACAATCCAAAAGGGACAACCAACCTTATTCAACCAAAAATATGTTGGTTCTCCCTTACCATGAAAAACTTGGTTGATATGCCTTCCTTTCTTAAAATTTTAATATCAAAGTTGTATTTAAAAATCTTGATACAGTAAAAGACTTTTGATAAAAAATTCCCCCCAAAATGCTGACGGATGTGTCTATAAGATTCTGTAAAATATGCGATAAAGTTTATTATGGTCAAACTGGTAAATGTCTTGAACTAAGATTAAAACAACATAAATATAGCATTAGAACTGACAAGATTCTAATGCTCTATTTATTCATGTGAGATTTTAACCATCCAATTGATTTTCAAAATGCTGAGAAGGTTGTATCAAGCAAGTCCATGGTTGAGAGAAATATAATAGAATCATGTTTCATTAAAAGCAGTTTTGAAAATAATATGAATATTTCTTTTGGTTTATAAAAATTTGGGATTCATTTATAATTAATAAAATTTGGGAAGAATTAATGATAAATTGGACTAATCTTAATTTTGGGAAGAGTTTTAGGTCCTTTCTTATGTTCCTCTTCACAGAGTCGTGAGATGTTACGCTACTGTGAGGTGTAGTCTTTGTTAGTGTGAGGGACTGTGAGGTGTAGTCTCGCCCCATATATAAGCCCTTCTTTTCATGTTTCCTGTTATAGTTCCTTGATAATGTGAGTAGTCACCAAGCGCTTGGAATTCTTCTATTTTTTCATAGTGGTTTTCTTGCATATTTTGATATCACCTGTTTACTGTGATCTTTTTGCATATATATATATATATATATATATATATATATATATATATATATATATATATATATATATTTATATTGTCGTGCCGATTAGGTAAAACTGGTCAATTAGCAAGAACTCATTTAAAATTAAGTCTTTTCTAAAATTTTCTCTCATACGTTTAAAGATATATTTTTTCATTTATGTTAATGTAAAAAATTTTTAATTTTATACCAAGAGAAACTTGAAAACCTACCTAACCTTATTATAAGCGCAATTTAATTTAGCCTAACCAACTAAATATATTTTAGATACGTTAACATTAATTTAATAACAAACAAACACAATGAAATATATTTTTTCGTTAGGTTCAGAATGATTAGGTAAAACTTGCGATTTTGGCTTAAATAGCAACGCTCACCTTGCCATATAAGACAAGTGAAAATTTGTGTATGCAATAATTTCGCCAAAATCATTCTGAACATAACGAAAAATATATTTCATTGTGTTTCTTTATTATAAATTAATGTTAACGTATCTAAAATATATTTAGTTGGATTAGGCTAAATTAAATTGCGCTTGTAATAAGGTTATAGGTTTTCTAAGTTCCTTTTGGTACAAATCATAAATATTTACATTAACATAAATGAAAAATATATCTCTAAACGTATAAGAGAAAATTTTAGAAAGGACTTATTTTTGAATGAGTTCGCTAATTGACCAGTTTTCCATCGGCACGACATATATTATATATATATATATATATATATATATATATATATATATACACACTATTCACAACACCAGTGATCAGAGAACAACAGTGATGAAAAGAGAAAAGCAATGCTTATAACAGAGCAACACTGATCATAACAGCAACAATCATAATACAAGAACACTCATAATAATAACTGAACAAACCATAATTACAAAATTTATCTTAAGAGATAAGTCATCATAGCAGAACAAGTTATCGTAACAGAGCAAGTCATCATAATAAAACAGTAATCAAAAGAACATATATCAAACAGAACATGTCATAATAACAGAACAAGTCATGAAAACAGAACAAGTCATGATATTAGAACAAATCATGATAACAGAACAAGTCCTGATAACAGAACAAGTCCTGATAACAGAACAAGTCCTGATAACAGAACAAGTCCTGATAACAGAACAAGTCCTGATAACAGAACAAGTCCTGATAACAGAACAAGTCCTGATAACAGAACAAGTCCTGATAAAACAGAACAAGTCCTGATAACAGAACAAGTCCTGAAACAGAACAAGTCCTGATAACAGAACAAGTCCTGATAACAGAACAAGTCCTGATAACAGAACAAGTCCTGATAACAGAACAAGTCATGAAAACAGAACAAGTCATGAAAACAGAACAAGTCATGAAAACAGAACAAGTCATGAAAACAGAACAAGTCCTGATAACAGAACAAGTCCTGATAACAGAACAAGTCCTGATAACAGAACAAGTCCTGATAACAGGGAAAAAGTCCTGATAACAGAACAAGTCCTGATAACAGAACAAGTCCTGATAACAGAACAAGTCCTGATAACAGAACAAGTCCTGATAACAGAACAAGTCCTGATAACAGAACAAGTCCTGATAACAGAACAAGTCCTGATAACAGAACAAGTCCTGATAACAGAACAAGTCCTGATAACAGAACAAGTCCTGATAACAGAACAAGTCCTGATAACAGAACAAGTCCTGATAACAGAACAAGTCCTGATAACAGAACAAGTCCTGATAACAGAACAAGTCCTGATAACAGAACAAGTCCTGATAACAGAACAAGTCCTGATAACAGAACAAGTCCTGATAACAGAACAAGTCCTGATAACAGAACAAGTCCTGATAACAGAACAAGTCCTGATAACAGAACAAGTCCCGATAACAGAACAAGTCCTGATAACAGAACAAGTCCTGATAACAGAACAAGTCCTGATAACAGAACAAGTCCTGATAACAAAACAAGTCCTGATAAAGAAAGTTGATAACAGAAAAAAGTCCTGATAACAGAACAAGTCATGATAACAGAAAAGTCCTGATAACAGCAAGTCTGATAACAGACAAGTCATGATAACAGAACAAGTCGATTCAAAACAAGTCATGAAAACAGAACAAGTCAAAAACAAAATAAGTCATAATAAAAGAACACAACGCAGTCATAAAACCCCAAACAGACATAATAAAAAAAACAGTGAACACTAATAATAAGAACAAGAAATAACAGAGACAGCAATTACAACAGAAGAATAAAAATAACAGGCACAGGCCACAGAAAAAGTACCCCCTGTGGAAAGAGACCCAACTCTGTGTGTGTGTGTTTTGTACTAAACCTATATGTATTGCGATTAAAGCTCCCCCTGCTCTTCGCTGGTTGCCCTGGGTTCTTTTTCCCCCTTCAAAAAACACAGTACCCCCTCTTCCCCCAAGGCTTAAGAAATATTTCCAAACCCCCTATGATATTAGTTTTCCTTCCCTGTTCCTCGTTTTTCTTTTTCCCAACTCTCAAACATTCTTCCCTTTTCCCCTTTTTCCCAATTCCTCCTAATATTTTGTACGTTGCATTTTCCCTAGTCCTCCGTGTCATCAGGTTGGGGGTTCCCTTAACCCTCCTCATTGAACATCCCCCCTTTGCCCCGGGGTTAGTCGTGTGGGGGTTTGTGTGTGTGTGTGTGTGTGTATGTGTGTGTGTGTGTGTGTGTGCGTGCGTGTGTGCGTCGGTGATGTGTGTACTGTCTACTTATCAATGACGGGAAGCATGAAGGCAGGTAAAGGGGGGTATCATCCTTGCCTCATAGATGGGGACATGGATGCGCTGCTGCTGCTGTTTCGGGGCTCCCGGATAGCGCTCTCTTGCTGGAGCGCGGCGTCGTCCCCCCAAAAGGGCCCGAAACTGTTTCGTATTGTGCTTCTCTTTATACGGGAAAAGGGGGTTTAAACATTTTCCCCCACTGAACACTGTGTGGCTCGGAAACTAGCACTCAATTGGCTCGGTAACTAGCTCGCCACTCTGGGGGAACCCCAGCTACTGACACTGTGTGGCTGGGGGAATGCTACTAAAAAAGGTGGCTACGGAACTAGCTACTACAGTGTGGGGTGTAACCTCTGTGTGTGCTACCCTTCTCTGACACACTGTGTGGCTACGTCTAGCTACTGACACACTTTGGTACAAAAGCTCTGACACATTTTGTGGCTACCTCTCTTTTTTCACTTGGTACGAAACTAAACCCTTTTTGGGCCCCCCCCCTTTTAAAAATACTGCCCCTTTTTTCCGTAACTCCTCACATTGTTAATTTAATAGCTCCCACACTGTGGGGGTTTAATCCTTGACATGTTGGTACAACCCCAGCTACTAAATTTGGGGGCCCCGTAATTTTCTACTGACACTGTGTGGCTGGGGGAACTAACTGACACACTGTGGGGGTCGGTAACAGCTACTGAAAATTATTTCTGTGGAAGTGGTGGACCAGGGGCATACTCCCCGGGGGAAAAAAAAAACTCAGGCATGTGCGAGGAAGGGAAGGGGGAGCTTCAATTCCTTGGACCAGGGCCTTCGATTTCATTCCCCTGAAGAAGGTAACGGTGTATCTGTCCAAAACTTGGCCACGTCTTTAGTTAAATGGAATTATTGTTGTTGCCGCCCCTTTTTGTTAATTAACCCCTCTGCCCGGTTAGGGGGTTTTCCGGGAAAAAGGGCAAGTGTTTCCGGGCGGTCTTTTTTATAATGACCCCCCTGGACTTTGGTCATCTGACCCCGGGGCCTTTCCCGGCACCCATTTAATTTTTGTTTTACTTCTCTGCCCTGCCCATTATCGACCAAAAAAGGGGAAACTCGGTTAATCGGCATTGTGTTAATATGTAATTTTTTAAAAAGGGTTGGCCACAAAAGTTTTAACCCACTATATAATTTAAGACTTTGGAACTACGGTTAATTCGGTAAAATAATAAATGTTTTGTAATCCTTTTTTTAAAAATAACTAAAAAATCTACCATAACTACCCCAATCGTTTTGTAAAAGTAAAAATCTGGATTTAATAAAAACAAGGGAACTCAGTAATAATTTTGATAACCGTAGTAATCAAAAATAACTATGTCAATACTGTAGGTACGGAAAACATTTGGCCAATTTTTTTATGATATTTAAAGGGTTGTGCATTGTGAAACAAGTCAGCTTTTTTTTAAATCTTTTCTTTGTTTTTTAAACATACAATTCAAAAACATTAAAAATTTTGCGGAAAAAACATCGCTACTGGGGAAACGGAAATCAACTAAACCCAAAGGGGGTAAGATCAACTACAGCAAGGTTACCACTGTAAGCCCCCCAAAGGTTACGAAAATCCACAACGGGGGTTCCCACTAAAAAATCAACTCAAAAAGGGGTTTCCACTGAAAGGGATCAACCCCCAACGGGGGTTAAAATGTGGGTCAACTCCAAAAGGGTTTCCCCGTGATAAACTACAGCAAGGTTACCACGGGGACCCCAACCCCCCGGTTTTCCAGGGGAAGATAAAATAAGGGGTGGTAAACTTTGGCCTGGGGTTTAAAAAATTTTTTGTGGGGGAAAAAAAAAGGGTTTTTCCCTTTGGTTAAACGGTGGACTTTTAAATTTGGGTTTCTTTTTTAGTTTCCCAGGTCCCTGGGGGGCAGGTCCCTTTTTAAAAAAGTTTTTTGGGTTAACAGGTTCGCTTTTGGTGGAAATTCCCCTTTTGGTTACTTTTTTCCCTGGTTTGGTTTTACATTGTGTGGCTGGTGGTGGTAATACTGTGGGGCCTGATGGTGGTCCTGTGGGGCTTTGGTGAAAAGGGTTTGGGGTGCAACCCCAGGGGCACTGGTGGGGTAACACTGTGTGGCCCTGGTGATTAAAAAACATTGTGGCTCGGGCTTTGGTAACACTGAGTGGCCCGGGTGGCCGCAACACTGGAGGCGGGGGGTTTTAACACTGTGGGCGCTGGTGGGGGCCCACTGTCCCCCCTGTGGAGGTAAATGGGGGCCTTTGGGGGTTTTTACACTGTGTGGCGCTGGTGGTGGTAAACTGTGCCCCTGTGGAAGTAACATGTGGGCGCTGGTGGTGGTAACACTGTGTGGCGCTGGGGGTTTAACACGGGGGGCACTGGTGGTGGTAAACGTGTGGAGCTGGTGGGAAATTTTTTTGGTGGGCTGGTAGTGGTAATACTTGTGTCGCTGGTTGTGGTAACACAGTGTGGCCCGGTGGTGGTAACACTGTGTGGCCCTGGTGGTGGAACACTGTGGGCCCGGGGGGGTCCTTGTGGCGCTTGTGGTGGTAACAGTGTGGCCCTGGGGGGGGTTCTGTGTGGGCTGGTAGTGGTAATACTGGGGGAGCTGGTAGTGGTAATACTGTGTGGCGCTGGTTGTGGAAACCCGGGGGGCCCCTTGGGGTAACACTGGGGGGCCCCCTGGTGGTGGTAACCTGGGGGGCCCCCTGGTGGTGGTCATGTGGGCGCTTGTGGGGTAACAGTGTGGCCCTTGTGGTGGTAATCTGTTTGGCCCTGGTGGTGGTTACATTGTGTGGCGCTGGTGGTGGTAATACGGGTGGGGCGCTGATGGGGGTAACACTGTGTGGAGCTGGTGGTGGAATTTTTGGGTTTTCGGGGGGTTCCAAACACTATGTGGCACTGGTGGGGGAAACACTGTGTGGCCCTGGTGATTGAAACATTGTCTCTGGCGGTGGTAACACTGAGTGGTCCTGGTGGCCGCAACACTGCGGGGGGCTGGTGGTGGTCACTGTGTGGCGCTGGTGGTGGAACACTTGTGCCCCTGGTGGGGTAACACTGTGGGGCCTTTTGGGGGTAAACTGGGGGGCGCTGGGGGGAAATGTGGTTAAAACACTGTTTTGGCCCGGGTGGGGGTCACTTTTGTGGCCTGGTGGTGGTAACACTGTTGGCGGGTGGGGGAAAAAGTTTTTTTGGTAACCTGTGGCACTGGTGGTGGTAACCTGTGGGGGGGGGGTTTTGGGGTAACAGTGTGTGGCGCGGGGGGTTTTAAATTTAATTGGCGCTTGGTGGAACACTTTTTTCCCCTTTGGTGGTAATACTGTGTGGCGCTGGTGGTTGGAAAACACGTGGGCGCTGGTGGTGGTAATCTGTGGGCCCTGGGGGAAACACTGGGGGCCCTGGCGGTTGTAACCTGTGTGGCCCTGGTCACAACACTGTGTTGCCATGGCGATGAAACTTTTTTCCCCCTGGTGGTCGCAACACTGTGGGCCCTTTTGGTGGAAAGTGGGGCCCGGGGGGGTGGAAACCCACTGTGTGGCCCTAGTGATTGAAACAGTGTGGTACTGGGGGGGGTCACTGTGTGGTTCTGGTGGTCGCAACCTGGGGGCCCCTGGTTTTTGGGCCACGCACTGGTGGTGGTCCGGGGGTTGGTGACTGAAAGTGTGGGCCTTGGTGTTGGAACACTGTGGCCTTGGTGACTAAAAGTGTAGCCCTGGTGGTAAAAACACTGTGTGGGCTGGTGGTGGTAATAAGGGGGGGCTGGTATAGTAACACCGTGTGGCCCTATTTATCAAACACGGGGTTTTGCGCTGGTGGTGGTAACACTGTGGCCTTGGTGTTTGAAACACTGTGTGGTCCGGTGGTGGTAACACTTTTGGTCCTTGTTGGTAACGCTGGGGGGCCCCCTCGTGGTTGTAACACTGTGTTCCCTGGTGGTTGTAACCCCCGGGCCTGGTGGTAGAAATTGTGTGGCGTGGTGGGGGTTTTTCATGGGGGCCCCAAAAAGGGGTGGTAAATTGTGCCGCTGATGGTGGTAATGCTGTATGGCCCTGGTGGTTGAACACTGTCCCTGGTGGGGTGACACTGTGGGGCAGGGTTTTTTAACAGGGGGCGGGGTGGTGGTAACACTGGGGCCCCTTATGGGGGTCATTGTGTGGCGCTGATGGGGGTGCTTTTGGCCCGGGTAGTTGTAACACTGTGGCGCTGGTGGTGGTGGTGACCCGTGTGGCCCGGGCTTGTAACAGTGTGTGGCGCTGGTGGTGGTAACACTGTTTTACCCCTGATAATCACAGTGTTAAAAGGCACTATTGCAGTGCCACTGCATGTTACACCTCATATCACCGTATGGGGGTAGGTCATTAAATGTGGCGTTGCATTGCGCATTTATTTTATCGGCATTAAAAGCCATCGCAGAACCCGCGTAAAATTTTTGGGGACTGGAAAATACGGGAAAATGCTGCACTTTCGGGAAAAAATTTAGGGGGCATACTAATTCACGTGTTAGTTTTCTGCTCCTTTTTAAAAATAAGCAATTTCCCCCCTATTATTTTTATAATTTCTTTAAAAAATTAGTTAAAAAGGGGAGATTATTCGGTTATTATCCCAAAAAAAAAGTAGTTTTCATAACCCAAGATAACCCATAAAGCCAATCATTGTGATTTTTTTTTCCCCCCTTAGGTCCACTTCAGCACCTCTTCCTCAGGATGCGATCCACAAAAAGTGACCAACTCGTTCCCTATTTTTTTTTTAAGTAACAGCGGCAGCAATGTCAAGAACTTGCCAATACGTCCCGATTGCCCCTTGTGGGTTGGGCCCCGGCTTTGGGGGAAGCCGGGGGAAAAACACTGCGCTAAAAAAAAAACCCCCGCTCAAAAAATTTTATCAGAAGTATTCTGAAGACAAAAATTTGGGGAAAGAGATTAAAAAATAAGCAAATTCTGACACGACTTTAACTCGGGTTTTATAATGGTGTCAACAAGGACACTTGCTCAGACCAATGGGTTGTTGAAATTGGAAATATAGGGGGGAAAAAAAAAGAATGCCTAGGACATACAATTCTGGGGGGGAGAGGGGGGTGGGGGGGGGGGGCTTCCCAGGAAGAGGGGGGGTGGAAGGGGGAAAAAAGGTTTTGAGGGGGGGGTGGGGGCCCCCTTATGTGGGGTTTTGATAACGGGGGGGGAAATTTTTTATGGCTGGGGGGTGCTGATGAAGTGTGAACAAGGTAACATTTATGAAGGGATTTAGGGAAACCGGTACAGTGCCTGCACTCTGAAGAAGGGGGGGATGTTGCAGCCCGGGGGTTTAACTTTTGAGGTCGGCCCCTTTTGGGGGCGACAGTGATTGAATGAATGACGATGAAAGTGATTCTTTCTTTCCAGGTTACCCCCCATACCTTAGTGGAAGACTGTTGATGTGATTATATATCCAG